>CAJQUN010001158.1:0-98072 GCA_907163345.1 Haberlea rhodopensis | reverse complement strand
CTCCTGAAGTCGGGTGAAGACCCTCATAAGCCTTGCGTAACCGAGGCTGAAGTGAGTTCGTCGTAACTCCTGAAGTTGGGTGAATACCCTCATAACCTGGCGTAATGAGGCTGAAGTGAGTTTCGTCGTGAACGTAACTCCTGAATTCGGATGAAGACCCTCATAGCCTGGCGTAACCGAGGCTTGAGTGAGTTCGTCTTGAATGTAACTCCTGAAGTTGCGTGAAGACCCCATAGTTTGGAGATATGTCTTGAATAAAAACTTAATAACTTTATTGAAATTGCGTCTAAGGAAATTTGTTCGAAATTTTAATTACAATACAACGAAAATAAAATTAAGAGCAATATTTCGTAAATGATAAGCATTCCATGGCCTTTTTAATCTTTTTGCCCGAAGCATCCTCCAGGTAGGATGCTCCTGAACCTGAGATTTTCCACAACTTTAAAGGCCTTCCCATTTAGCATCTAAGTTGCCTACTTCTACTTCTTGTACTCTCTTCAGCCAACAGGTCCTCTACCTGAAAAAATTTTTTCGACGACTCGCCGATTGTATGCCCGAGCTACAAGACCACGATAAGCCTCTATTTTGATTGCTGCTTCTCCTCTTTTCTTTCTATTTAATCTAGAGGTTAGCCATTTTTTCCTTTCATTTTTCTACTCATCATAGAACTGAATACGAGCTGATTCAGCCCCAATCTCTACTGAGAGTATTTGCTTCATTGCCATATACTAAAGTGATATGTGTCTCCCATGTTTCCTGTCTTAGGGGTAGTTCGATATGACCAAAGCACATTGGAAGCTCATCAACCAACCAATTTCCTTGGCTCTCGCCCAAGTCTTGTTTTAAGCTCCGTACCAGAGACTGGTTAGTTACCCCCCTCGACATGTCCCATTGCTCTGTGGATAAGAGATCAAGTGAAGGCATGTTGGATTTTCAGTTCTCACACACCATGCTTTGATCTGAGATCCTTGGAGCCCCATTTTCTGAGATTAGTTTCATCAGAACTCCATAATCTGCACACCACTTTTTTCCAAATATAATTATGACTTCCTTCTCGGTGATTCTGATTAGGGGCTCGACTTCTACCATTTTGGGAAAAATATCATGGCCACTATTAAGAACTTTTTTCTGAGCTGGGCTGTAGGGAATGGTCCCACAATCTTTCATCATCATAGCTGGCTGGTGTTGAAGCCTAGCATGCCTCTGGCAGCTATTACATGACATCGAGTGTCGTGGAATCTTTTGTTTAATGTCGGCCCAAAATATCCAGCTATGATGACCGTTTAGCTAAGAAGATGCTCCTAAGTGATTCTCACACAAAATCCTTCATGGATTTCTTTTTAATACATATTCTGCTTCCTTCCTGTGGCCAATACATCTGAGGAGAGATAGTGCGAATAACCTTTTATATAGAACTCCCTCCACTATCAAGAATCAAAGGCTTCACATTTTCAGCCGGTAAGCTCTGCTGAGATTATCTGGTAATTTCCTTCCTTTGGAGATAACTCAATAATTCACTTTCTCTAGTCATTTTTCTCACATTCCAATAGTGGCTGATTCAGAGTTGGCGCAAGCTCAACTTGGATGATAACATCCTACCTTTCCAAGTATGCAATGTGCTAGCCATTTTAGCTAGATAATCAGCCTCGTGATTTTCTTCCCTCTGGATCTAATTAAACACGATCTCGACAACGCTTCTATTTTTTTTCTTTTCAACTGCTGGGGCATATTGTATCAGTTTCTCATTTTTTACTTCATAACTATGTGTACTTCCCTGAGCTATTTAGTTGTGAATCAGAAAAATATGAATTCGATTTGCTCCGATACGACGAGCGGCTCTCATCCCAGCTAACAACGGCTTTCATATTCTGACTCATCGTTAGACGTCGTGAAATCCAACCTTACTGCTAAGTTTACCTCATCCCCCTTAGGTGATACAAGTAAGACCCCAACACCACTTTCCGTAGTAGAAGACCCATCTACGTATATCTTCCATAATTCTCCATTCCCTTCCGGATGAAGAGTTTCTGCTGCAGAAAATCAGCTAAAGCTTGAGCTTAATAGTAGTTCTTGTTTGGTCATACTGGATGTCATATTCATCAAGTTCAGTTGTCCATTTAACAAGCCGACCTGATACATCAGCTCGAGTCATAATCCTCCCTAATGGACTGTTGTAAGCACTGTGATTAGGTGGGATAAGAAGTATGGCATGAGCCGCCGAGCTGTTATTATAAACATCATTCCCAGTCTTTCTATATCGGCATACCTCAGTTCAGGTCCTCTTAGGGCATGCGATAGATAATAGATAGGTTTTTTATGGGAACCTTTCTTGTCTAACCAACTGAACTGATAGTCTCCTCAGTTGTAGAGAGGTAAACAAAATATTTGCTCAGTAGGTATTTGGTTTAAGGAAACCAGAATTGGAGCTCCTCGGCCAAGTGTCTTTTCAGATCTTCAAAAGATTTGTTACACGTTTCATTTCCATTCAAATTTTCCCCGATCTGAGAGTATTTTAAAGAACGGAAGACTTCGATGAGCTGACCTAGATATGAAGCGTGAGAGTGCCACTAGTCTTCCAGTCAGTCTCTGGATTTCTTCCTGCAATTCTTAGGAGTGGTCATCTATGTTATATAGCCCTGACCTTCATGGGATTAGCTTCAATTCCCTCTCCGTCACTATACACACGAGAAATTTCCCTGATTTCAACCCCAAAATACACATTTGTGCGAACTTAATTCAACCCATAAGTACGAAGAGTGACAAAGTGTAGGGTCTTCCTACCTTAACCTCATATAATACACATATAATGGACAAGCCATGAATTTATAACCTCTTAAGGGTTCCGGTTGTAGCTCGAGCTAAGAAGATTACAGGCAAAATAAAATTTCCAAAAGCTATTTAATTTTTGCAATTCCCAATAATGATGTTAAGTTATAGATTTATACTACTCCTAGAGTAGAGACTATCATCAAAATCCTGCATCCTATATTCATCTTGCTCCTGTTAGCTCACTGCTCTCAACCCACCGACCCTAGCGCCTCAGGCCTCAAGTCCAAAGTGTACCTACAGGGACAACACACATCGTGAGCATATACATATTTACTTAACATTAACATGATATAAAAGATATACAGTAATGCATAACATCTTAGTTAAGTAAAAGTTATTGGTCGTTCTTCGACTTTCTTTTTGTTATCCCTGATTCTTATTCATGTATGAGGGCATCTTACCCCATTGTATGGCATCTTTTACCATAACATATCGTCGTGTGGCATCTTACCACAGGGGCATCTTACCCCATCATATGGCGTCTTGCCGTATCATAACATTGTGTGGCATCTTACCACGTGGGCATCTTACTCACTCACATACATTGGGTGGCATCTTACCACATGGGCGTCTTACCCAACCATATACATCGTATGACCTTATCATAAGCTTACTTATCATAACATCATCATCATACATCGTAAACGTCGTCATCGTAAACATCATCGTCGTAAACATCATCGTAAACATCATCATCGTAAACATCATCATAAACATCATCATCATAGACGTCATCATAAACATCATCATCGTAAACATCATCATCATAAAACATCATCATTATAAGCATCATCGTCAAATGTAGGAGTATGGTTTACCGTCCAATGCTCGTACGTTTCTTACGTACCTTAATTCCAAAGAAGGAGAAATTGCAGAACTTTTATCTCCTTGAGGTCGTGGGTACCTGGGACGGTTCTACATAACCATACAAATTGATATTAGAAGCTAAACAATAGCCCAATACCAAAAATTTAACAAAAAACATAACAACCTATTTTTCTGATTTTAACAGTGGCGATCGATCGCTCAAAACATGGCGATCGATCGCCAGATTTTTCACATAGCGGCGATCGATCGCTCAAAATGAGGCGATCGATCGCCTTGATGCTCATTTCGCCACTGGACGTTGGCAATCGATCGCGCCATTTGAGGCGATCGATCGCCTATCCTCATTTTCGTGCACTGTTTCTCCTCGGCGATCGATCGCTGCATTTTGTAGCGATCGATCGCCACAACCAGTGGTCGCGATTCCATTTCCACCATTTTTATGTGCATTTTTCAAGCTTATCTTCATACCTTTCAAAACCAAACTTCCCCAACAACAACAATAACATCATAACCCACTAAAGCCCACATAAAACACTTCAAAATCATACCCCAAACATATATAACACATACCCCCAAAACAACCCACATAACCACTTCAAAAATCACCACATTTCAAATCCAAAACATCATCAAAACTTTAGGGAGAGTCCCTTACCTCTTGAAGACTCCAAATCTTGATAAAAATCACACAAACTCAAGTTTTGTGGAGTTTCCTCCTCCTTGCTCCCTTGAACAATTTCGAAAATGTGGAGTGGTTTAGGGTTGAGGAGGGTTGGAGGGTTTTAAAAGAAAAAGGTGAAATGGGTTAAAATGATGGGTGAAGGGTTAAAAAGAAGGGGTTGGGGATATTTAAAAAAAATCACACCCCAAACTTATCATGATTCATAAATAACTTCTTCATGGCATTTTACAAGAATTTAGTAAAATGCAACATACTTCCTCTAAATTCACATCTTCCTCATATAGTGATTTAACACAATTAAATCATGTTAACATCTTATTACCCATCATATAAATCAATTACCACATGATTCATCATATAAACACAATTAATGCCCTAATCGCATTATTAATTTCGGGGCATCACATTACTCCCCTACTTACAAGATTTCATCCTCGAAATCGCATGTACTTACCCAAAAGAAACTAAACATAATCATAATACCAGAAAATAGTTCTGGGTAATGCTGCATCATATGCCGTTCCGTCTCCACCGTAGCCTCCCTCGACACCCCGACGATCCCACTGAACTTTGACCATCGGTATAACTTTAACTTTACTTCGTAATCTGCGATCCTCACGATCCAGAATTCTGACCGGTCGTTCAATATAGGATACATCTGAATCCAACTGAACCTCTGAAGGCTGCAATACATGACGGATCTGGCTCATACTTTCCTCAACATAGAGACGTGAAAGACACCATGAATACCGGATAAGGACGTGGTAGAGCCAAGCGGTAAGCCAAAGTACCAATACGCTGCAATACCTCATACGGTCCGACATACTCCTCGGAGATAACTCTTCCCCCCGCATACCAAACGGACCACACCCCCCTGAAGGGTGAGATTTTTAAGAAAACCTTGTCTCCTACTTGGAATTCTAGCGGCCGTCGCCGCTTATTGGCATAGGCTGCTTGCCTATCTTGGGCCGCTTTCATCTTAAGCGTATCATCTTAATCTTTTCCTAATCTTTTCCTCCATGTCCTTAATCATATCCGTAAAGGTCCTCCTCCGAACTGCTTTAACTCGCCAAGTCCTCCCATTACATACAGCCAAGCGCGTTGACCTACATCGTCGTCCGTAAAGAGCTTCAAAACGGGCCATTTGAATGCTCGCCTGATAGCTGTTATTATAGAGAACTCTACCAGTGGTATAGACTCTTGCCATGGAGTATCAAACTCCAAAACACATGCCCTCAGCATATATCTTCGAGCGTCTGAATGTACGCTCCGTTTGGCCGTCTGTCTAGGGTGATAAGCTGTACTCAGTCTCACCTCGGTGCCTAAAGCTGCCTGGAGACCCTCCCCCAGAAATGAGAAGTAAACCTTGGGTCTCTGTCAGACACGACGAGACTGGAACCCCATGCATCCTCACTACATCCCGTACATATAATTGGGCCATCTTTAATATTGTGAAAGTCATATTGTAAGGGATGAAGTGAGCTACCTTCGTTAGCCTATCCACGATCACCCAGATCGCATCAAATCCAGAGCCGACCTTGGCAAGTGGGTCACGAAGTCCATAGATATATGCTCCCACTTCCACTTAGGTACCCTCTAAGCTCTTCAGCTCGCCAACCAGGCCTCTGCCTTTCTGCCTTTACTTGATGGCAGATCAAACATCTCTTGACAAAGTGATCACTCACGCTTCAGTGCGTCTCACCAGAATTGACCACTCAGGTCCTTATACATCTTTCTTCCTCCGGGGTGGATACTGAACCGGCTACTATGAGCTCGTTCTAAGATTCCTTTACGCAATCCCGGCGCATTTGGGACTACCCAATCGGTTATCCAGTCTTAAAGAATCGTCTTCAGCCACTCTAAACTTTGTTGGCTGACCTCGAAGTACTATCGATGACCATCTCTTAACTTCATCATCTGACCTCTGGGCTTTCCTGATAGCCTCAAATACGCTGGCTCGGCCAATAAGGTCGACACTCGCACCGGCGACGTGTCCATATCAAAATCATAGCCCAGATGGCAATAAGAAGTCATCATCGCTGATAAATACATAGTGTCTTCAGCAGTACTCTTCACCTTCCTACTTAAGGCGTCAGCTATCAAATTTGCTTTACCCGGATGGTACTCAATTTCACAGTCATAATCCTTGAGCAAATCCATCCATCTTCTTTGACGCATATTCAGTTCAGCCTGAGTGAATAGAAATTCAGGCTCTTATGGTCCGTATAGATGGTAAACGTCGTACCATAAAGATAATGACGCCAAATCTTCAAGGCGAAAATGATGGCCGCCAGTTCCAGATCATGGACTGGGTATCTGGTCTCATGAGGCTTCAACTGCCTCGAAGCATAAGCCACCACGTGCTTTTCTTGCGTCAATACACAGCCCAAACCTTGCAATGATGCATCCGTGTACAAGGCAAACTTCTTATTCTCAGAAGGGATTACTAATACAGGCGCTGTAGTCAAACGACGCTTCAATTCTTGGAAGCTTTCCTCGCAAGCTTTGGACCAAAAGAATGGGACTCCTTTCTGAGTCAGCTGTGTCAGCGACTTAGCGATCTTAGAAAATCCCTCGACAAAACGTCGGTAATAACCTGCTAAGCCAAGGAAACTCCGTATCTCGGGTACAGAAGTGGGTGCTGCCCACTCCATTACAGCTTCAATCTTCCTGGGATCCACAGATATCCCGCTGCTAGATATAACATGACCCAAGAATACTACACTGCTCAGCCAGAACTCGCACTTGCTGAGCTCTGCATACAACTGATGATCCCTAAGGATCTGAAGTACTGTCCTCAAGTGCCGTACATGATATTCTTCGGTCCGGGAGTAGATGAGTATATCGTCAATGAAAACTATGACGAATTGATCCAAATATGGCTGGAACACCCTGTTCATCAAACTCATGAAAACAGCCGGGGCATTTGTCACCCCAAAAGGCATGACTAGGAATTCATAGTGCCCATACCTAGTCCTGAAGGCTGTCTTCTGGACATCGTCTTCCCTTACTTGAATCTGATGGTACCCTGACCTCAGATCGATCTTACTATAGAGCCTCGTACCCTGCAAATGATCAAACAAGTCATCGATCCTCGGAAGTGGGTACTTATTCTTCACTGTAGCTTTGTTCAGTTGTCTGTAATCGATGCACAAACGCATCGAACCATCTTTATTCTTCACAAATAAAACTGGTGCTCCCCAGGGTGATACGCTAGGGCGTATATAGCCCTTGTCAAGGAGCTCTTGCAACTGAATCTTTAATTCCCTTAGCTCCGCTGGTGCCATCCTATAAGGGGCACGAGAAATGGTAGACGTCCATGGTAATAATTCAATCCCAAACTCGACCTCTCTCGTCGGTGGAATCCGGGAATCTCCTTTGGAAAGACATCAGGGAACTCCGCCACTACGGGCACATCCTCAACTTTACTTCTTCTTTCTTTTCCGTAACATCAATGGCATATATGAGATATCCCGAATGGCCGCGTTCCAACAACTGCGCCATCTTGACAGCAGATATCAACGGGATCTTAGAGCGAGAACCATCCCCATAGAATGTCCATGGAACTCCCTTATCAGATTTGAACCGTACAGTCCTCTGCCTGCAGTTCACAACTGTCTGATACCTGTTCAGAACATCAATGCCCAGAATGCAGTCAAAATCTGACATTCCCAGAACAATCAAATCTGACCTTAGTTCTTTATCCTCAAAATAAATGAGGCCATCGTAGACGATCCGATCGGTAATCATACTTCTTCCAGCGGGGGTCGAGACTATAAGAGGCGTGGGCGACGGAGAAGTGCATATGTGGTGCCTTTCCACAAAACTTGTCGACACAAAAGAGTATGATGCACCTGTGTCGATCAATATAAAAGTAGGGTGCGTAAATAAAAGACACGTACCCGCTATAACCTCCTCCGGAGCCGCTGAAGCCTGCTCCCTCGTCAATGCATAGACTTTCCCTTGAGGTGGCCCCGTAGGCTGACCTCCATACTGTCTCGGCACGAATGGTGGTCTATGCTGTGCTGTCCTATCCGCAGGCCTCCCCGCAGGACCCTGTTGACTTCCCCTGTTGGGACACTGTCTAGCAAAGTGGCCCTTGTCGCCACAAACATAGCATCCTACACAATCTTTCGTCAGATGTGGTTGCCCACAAAGAGTGCATTGGACCTTCCCGGATCTGTCTCCCTGAGACTGCCCCCTTCCAGATGGGGCATCACTCCTTCGGTTTCCTTTCCATCTATTGTCAGACCTCTTGCCACTGAACCTTGACGCCGATGTGTTTCCTCTTGATTTGAACTGCTCACCCCTTGGCTTCAAATTATCAGGAGTGGATTTCTCAGGGGGTGCTGGCGGTGGTACAACATCAGGGTATGCACCCACTCCCAGTTAGGCTAGCTCAGCCCGTGAGAGTGCATCGTCAAAGCAAGTAGGGCCATAAGTAATTACCCTATCGTACAACTCCGGCCCAAGCCCTTCATGAAGTTCCTCATCTTTGCTTGAGTGCTCATGGCGATGTGAGGCACATATCTGAGTAAGGAGCAAAACTGAAGAGCATAATCTGACACTGACATATTACCTTGCTTGAGGTGAGTGAATTCATCTTCCTTAGCCTGTCGTGCAGCAGCCGAGAAATAACGATTCAGAAAGCGAGTTCGAAACATTTTCCAATTAACTTCATGACCTTGAGCCTCTTGCTCTACCACGGTGGTCTTCCACCAATTAGCGCCTTCTTGGCCAATTGGAACTCTGCTAACCGTATCCATGTTGTCTTCGCACATGGGGCTGCCACAAAGATCTGCTCTATTCTTTCTAACCATTCCTCAGCTCGTTCCCCTGTTTCAGTTCCTTCAAAGGTTGGGGGTCGGTATGCAAGGAATTGAGTTAAGCTTAGCTCCCCTGGCAAACAACTGTTGTTCGGACGGTTCATCATCAAAAGCTGGCGGGGGGTAAGGGATTCGTACGCCCCGCACTTGCATTGACGCTCACTGTGTCACCTACCTCCGCGTTTGCTGCCATACTGAAACACAAGGGTTAACAACAAGATCCAGAGCAGTTCATATACACGTCGTTAGAAAGGCATAACATGTTAGCATAACAGTCATATACTTCATATGTAGCTTATGCGCAAAACATGTTTAAAAGTAAGCACCTAGCTAGCTTATTGCTAAGGCGACCCTTCACTCATTCCCGGGTTATCTAACCACTGCTCTGATACCACTAATGTAGGGTCTTCCTACCTTAACATCATATAATACACATATAATGGACAGAACATGAATTTATAACCTCTTAAGGGTTCCGGTTGTAGCTCGAGCTAAGAAGATTACAGGCCAAAATAAAATTTCCAAAAGCTATTTAATTACATTCCCAATAATGAATGTTAAAGTTATAGATTTATACTACTCCTAGAGTAGAGACTATCAAAATCCTGCATCCTATATTCATCTTGCTCCTGTTAGCTCACTTCCTCAACCCGACCCTAGGCCCTCGGTCCAAAAGTGTACCTACTGTAAGTAACCCCATGAGCATACAACGCAGCGGAATAAATTTTGGGATTACAAACCAGCGATCTATACATAGGGATTCATATCGGATTAGAGAATTACAAGTGTCTTACCCTTGTAGCGTGTTTGAAGCCGAATCCACGGAGCTGCACCACGTCCTACGCCTTCTCCGAGTCAATAGCAAAACACGAATGGTTTTGCCTCAACGGTATCCACACGATCGAATCGAATGAAGGGATGGTTTAATAACAAGTTGCTAGACTTGTTATTAATCCTATACACGAAACAAACTCGATTCACAATCGAAACAACCACCAAACCACCAAGAACCCCTCGACTTTGAAGGAGGCCGAGAGCTCTTGTGATGATGCGGCCGTTTTTCTCTTGCTTGTGTAGGGTTTTGAGTGTTATGATTGTCTTACAATTAATCACCTTGCAATCATATTAAATATAATTAATTAAAGGCTTTCTTAAAGCTACATGGGATTAAGCCCATGATTTAATTAATCCTTATGATAATTAATTAAGACTCCTCTTAATTATTTAATTCATCCCATGAATTTAATTTCCCTTCTCGATTTAATCTTTTGTGCGACCCGATAGGATCTCGTAATGTTGGCAGTGACATAAAATCTCATTTTATGTCGCAAGCATCGAGCGGTATCTAGCAACACATCGATGCTACCCCAAATTACGAGAATGTCAATGACTCGACATAACCTTTAGAACTCGTGATAATATTAATCATGTAACTTAATCCCTTTGTCCTTTGTGTTTAGATTGAACACGAGTCATGGAATAGTCATACTCGTATATTCAATCTCTATTTCTTGATCCCCAAGTAGAACTAGAATAAACGAATAAGCTCGATATCTCATATCGACTCATTCGAGCATGGCCATGCATTTTAGTTCTCACTTGATCAAGGGCCAAACACATCTCCTGTTATATAGGAGGGACAAATCCTATCTCGATCAGTCAACATCCCTCTACATAATTCGTAGTGTATCCAATAGTCGCCTTTATAGTATACCCTGTTACGGGTAACGTTTGACGATATCAAGATACATAACTCCTTATGTTGGGATCTCTGATGATCACAAGTCGTAAGGATTACATACATTATTATCACTATGAGAATTGCATATGACGATCATATAACTATCCATGTTGCATTCTCATGGTGGGTCTGTTCAGTACATCGTTCTCTAACATGTACCCATATGTTGATTTGATATCTCATATCAATGAACAATTCATCGATCAACATATACTAGTCTCTACGTATTATCATTATCCCTTTCATGATAATACTTGACTAGGAACATCTTTAAGAATAATACAATATTATTCTAAGGACATTAACATATATCTTAATTCACAATGCACAGTTAAAAGAATAATATACAATAATGAATTGCCATTCATAAATCCATAAACATTGTATGTCTTAAACAATCATCTAATGACTTGTCTTAGGGCATATCCCAACAAATCTCCCACTTGCACTAAGACCACTCAGACATATACCTAATGCCTAGAGATCTAGTATGACGATCATGCTTCTGCTGTGACAGCGGCTTCGTCAATGGGTCAGATACATTATCATCTGTTGGTACTTTGCATATTTTAACATCTCCCCTTTCAACGATTTCTCGAATGAAATGGAAACGCCTAAGTATGTGCTTGGATCTTTGGTGAGATCTTGGTTCCTTAGCCAATGCGATCGCTCCATTGTTGTCACAATAGAGTTCTATCGGATCTTTAATGCTAGGCACCACTCCAAGTTCAGAAATGAACTTCCTCATCCAAACAGCTTCCTTTGCTGCATCCGAGGCAGCAATATACTCAGCTTCCGTTGTAGAATCGGCTACTGTTTCTTGCTTTGAACTCTTCCAGCTCACAGCACCTCCATTTAGGCAATACACATATCCAGATTGCGATCGAAAATCATCTTTGTCGGTTTGGAAGCTTGCATCAGTGTAACCCATTACATTGAGCTCTTCCTCACCTCCATAAATCAAGAATGTATCCTTAGTCCTTCTCAAGTACTTTAGGATATTCTTGACAGCAATCCAGTGACCTTCACCTGGATCAACTTGATATCTGCTCGTCATGCTCAAAGCATACGATACATCGGGACGAGTACATATCATGGCATACATGATAGATCCAATAGCTGATGCGTATGGAATCTTACTCATGCGTTGTCTCTCATCTGGTGTTGAAGGACACTGTTCCTTCGAGAGATAAATACCATGTGTCATAGGCACGAATCCTTTCTTGGATTCTTGCATGCTAAACCTTTTAAGCACCTTGTCTATGTATGTACTTTGACTTAGACCAAGAAGCCTTCTCGATCTATCTCTATAGATCTTGATTCCTAACACATAGGTAGCTTCTCCTAAGTCTTTCATCGAAAAGCAGTTCCCTAGCCAAATCTTTACAGATTGCAAGGCAGGGATATCATTTCCAATAAGAAGTATGTCATCTACATACAACACTAGGAAAATGATTACGCTCCCACTGACCTTCTTGTAGACACAAGGTTCATCTTCATTTTTGATAAAACCAAACTCTTTGATTGCATCATCAAAACGAAGATTCCAACTCCGAGAAGCTTGCTTCAATCCATAAATGGATCGTTGTAGCTTGCATATCTTTCCAGCATCCTTTGGATCGACAAAACCCTCGGGCTGTGTCATGTACACATCCTCGAGCAGATTTCCATTAAGGAAAGCTGTTTTGACATCCATCTGCCAGATTTCATAATCATGAAATGCAGCTATTGCAAGTAAGATCCTTATGGATTTAACCATGGCCACTGGTGAAAAGGTTTCATCATAGTCAATACCATGAATTTGTTTGAATCCTTTTGCAACCAGCCGACCTTTATAGGTTTGTACATTACCATCCATATCGGTCTTTTTCTTGAAAATCCATTTGCACCCTATGGGTCGTACCCCTTCAGGTGGATCAACCAAAGTCCATACTTGGTTTGCATACATGGATTCCATCTCAGATTTCATGGCTTCTTGCCATTTCTCAGAATCATTGCCCATTATAGCTTGTTGATAAGATGACGGCTCATCCTCATCAATAAGTAGTAAGTCACCTTGTTGAGTCACAAGAAATCAATATCTCTCTGGCTCCCGGTGTACTCTTACAGACCTTCGCTGGGCTTGTGTCTCTTGAGCAGGTGCTTCTTCCACAACAGTTTGTGGTGCCTGCTCTGTTTCCATCTCAATTTCAGGTTCAGTGTTTTCTTGTGGTTGAACTTCACTAAGTTCTATTTTTCTCCCACTGGTTTTTCTAGAAATAAATTCTCTTTCAAGAAATACACCAGTCCGAGCAACAACCACTTTGTTCTCGGTGGGATAGTAGAAATAGTATCCTTTCGTTTCCTTAGGATACCCCACAAATAAACACTTATCAGATTTGGGTCCAAGTTTGTTAGTGGCGTGACGTCTAACGAAAGCCTCACAACCCCAAATCTTCATAAAAGACATACTAGGACGCTTCCCAGTCCATATCTCATATGGTGTCTTTTCCACTGATTTAGATGGAACACGGTTCA
The DNA here is from genome assembly GCA_907163345.1 of Haberlea rhodopensis. Classification (NCBI taxonomy): domain Eukaryota; kingdom Viridiplantae; phylum Streptophyta; class Magnoliopsida; order Lamiales; family Gesneriaceae; genus Haberlea; species Haberlea rhodopensis. The sequence continues at coordinate 84,649 of CAJQUN010001158.1, read as the reverse complement.
GTAAGAAAATCGCTGTTTCTAGAGCGTGTCCCCAAAATGATATCGGAAGATCTGCATGACTCATCATTGATCTAACCATGTCTAACAAGGTTCGATTTCTCCTCTCGGATACACCATTCCATTGTGGAGTATACGGAGGAGTGAGTTGTGGGACTATCCCACACTCCTTTAGATAGTCATGAAACTCTTGGCTTAAGTATTCTCCTCCTCGATCTGATCGAAGGATTTTGATACTTTTGCCAAGTTGGTTTTGTACTTCATTCTTGAAATCTTTGAACTTTTCAAAGGTTTCATGTTTATGTTTCATTAGGTACACATACCCATATCTACTGAGGTCATCAGTAAATGTAACGAAGTATTGAAAACCACCTCTAGCTTGTGTACTTATTGGTCCACATACATCACTATGTATTAGTCCCAATAAAACATTTGCCCTTTCAACGTGTCCCTTGAAAGGGGCTTTAGTCATCTTGCACATTAAACAAGATTCGCATGTTTCATATGATTCAAAATCAAATGAATCTAATACTCCATCCTTATGAAGTTTAGATATGCGGTTCTCGTTTATGTGACCCAAGCGACAGTGCCAGAGATAAGTCGGATTACAATCATTATTTTTAATCCTTTTAGTATTTATGTTATAGATAGGCATATCAAGATTTAATACATAAAGACCATTCACCATTTGTGCATTAGCATAAAACATATCATTTAAATAAATAGAACAACAATTGTCCTTTATTATAAATGAAAAACCATACTTGTCCAAACAAGAAATAGATATAATGTTTTTAGTAATTGAAGGCACAAAATAACAGTCTTTTAAAATCAACGATAAACCAGAAGGTAAAGCTAAATGATAATCTCCTATAGCTAATGCAGCAACTCTTGCTCCATTTCCAACTCGGAGATCAACTTCACCTTTTGCCAATGCCCTACTCCTTTTGAGATCCTGCACATTTACACAAATGTGAGATCCACATCCAGTATCTAATACCCATGATGAAGAAGTAGATAAATTGACTTCTATAACAAAAATACCTGAAGCGGAAGTCACACTTCCTTTCTTTAGATCCTCCAGATATACTTTGCAGTTTTGGCCGGTCTCACCGCAATGGAAACAGTTCCCTTCCTTTGCTATCCCTCCCTTTGGCTTTAGTGCAGAAGACTTTGGCTTAGATTTAGCAAAGACCTTCTTTGCTTTCTTGTTGCCTTTAGTTTTGGCCCTTCCTTTGCCTTTATTCACAATAAGGACATTTGTGGCCTTAGTCTTCTTAGTGTTTGCTTCATATGTTCTCAACATACCAAGCAACTGGGGCAGAGTCTTTTCCATATCAGTCATATTGTAATTTACTACAAATTGACTGAAGCTCTCCGGCAACGATTGCAAGATTACATCGGTGGCCAACTCTTGGTCCAATGGAAAACCTAGCTTGTCCAGATTCTCAATGTACCCAATCATCTTGAGCACATGAGTTCCAACTAAGCTTCCTTCTACCATCCTGCACTGGAATAACGCTTTAGAGACGTCATACCTCTCTTGTCTAGCTTGCTGTTGGTACAACTGCTTTAAGTGTTCGATCATATCGAACGCCTCCATTTCCTCATGTTGCTTCTGAAGCTCAGAGTTCATAGTGGCAAGCATGAGGCACCCAACATCAAGTGCGTCACTCTGATGCTTCTTGTAAGCATCTTTTTCAGCTCTTGTAGCTGTTAGGGGAGGTTCCTCAGCGAGCAAGGGTTCCTCTAGAACATATTGTTTCTTTTTTTTCTTGTTTGAGGACTATCCTCAAGTTCCTATGCCAGTCTAGGAAATTTGTCCCATTTAATTTGTCCTTCTCAAGGACCGATCGCAGTGATAAAGTGCTAGTAACGTTTGTAGTTGCCATGGATATCTACAATATAAATATGCAAAATAAGTTTATGATTTAAATCATTTAACATGGTCTTATATTAAATGATACTCCCACTATTTTGTTTGAAAAATATCAACCCTCGAAACCTTTAGTGGGCCAAGATCCATATTTCACTTAATCTTGAGTTAGCTTTGGCTAATCGCCCAAGACTCGGTTATTTAGGTAGACAACACTTTGTCAATTACATCACATATAATTCTTGGATAGTTGGACGAACAACACTTTGTTCAATTCATCAAATGAATTATAATCCAACCCATGCCTCTAGGTTCCCAATCCTATTGAGATAACCTAGTTAAGTCGTACCCAATTAAAGTATGACGGATATCACTTTTATCCTTTCGCGCCTTACTAAGATTGCCACGGTGCTTTGCTTTGGCAAACCCACACATGTACAATCGAAGTTATTGACGAGTACTTTTATTTGGAAGGCATCTAAAACTTAATATTTTAGAGGGATTTATTGATCTCATGATTAATTTGATAATTTAAAATATGTCCACTACATATAGTTGTATACATATCTACATATATGTGTAATACTATTATCAAACTAAAACATAAGATAAATCATGCATCAACATACATAATTAAAACGTGACATGGTTATAGCCCCTACTAATGAGTTTCTCAAGCCAATGAGAAACTCCTATGAGTCAACCTAAGGTAACTTCATAAGCACCTTCCTTTGGCTCCAATTTGTGAATGGCCTCCTCATCCCGGCACGATGCTCCATCTTCATTGATCACCATCAATAAAATAAACTACACTATTTTACAAGATATAGAATTCCTCGATTCACATTCGAGGGGAACATAGGGGAGGGATAACATTTAGAATGAAATAGAGAAAGGCACGACACGCAGGTCGTATTATAAATTACAATCATTCACAAATCCTATCTAATAGGTCAAAGGGCTATAACCACGCACCATGCTCAAACAACACATAAAGCATGCATTAACATTTAATTAATTAAATTCTAAACAATTTAAATTTAATTCTAATTAAAACTGTAAAATAATTTTTTGAAAAATTATCGTACGCTCGGGACATCACATGCCACGAACTAAAGCGACTAAAACACGAACCACCATGATTCGAACCAAAACCCACGGCTGGACCAATAGTGGGCCTAGGGTCGAAACCCTAGCCCATGGCCGAGCCATGGTCCATGCGGCGGCTTGGGTGCGGCGCTGCTAGGGTTCAAAACCCTAGCCGCCTTGCACCATCTTGATTCTATCGAGCCAACTTGCACCTTCTCAATACTTTATCGAGCCAAAAGAGTTCAAAACCCTAGATAGTGCGACGGCTTGACCCATGCTCGAGCCAGGGTCCGAACCCTAGCTCTTAGGCGGCGGCCGAGAGGCCAATTTGACTAGGGTTCAAAACCCTAGCCACTTTGTAGCGGCGGCCGAGCCATGGTGACTAGGGTTCGAAACCCTAGCACCTTGGTGGCCTCGGCCGTGAGCCTACACAAGCCATGTTCCGGTTTTTGATCACGAATTATCATATATTTCGATCCGTCAATTATATCATATATATTATCATACGATGATCTTCACAAAATCGATTTTTCCATATCATATATGAAAATACAGTTTTAAATAGCATGCAATATTAATTCTAACATGATTAAACTATTTAACCACATAAAATCCGATATGAGCCTTGTACACGGCTCTGATACCACTGTAAGTAACCCCATGAGCATACAACGCAGCGGAATAAAATTTTGGGATTACAAACCAGCGATCTATACATAGGGATTCATATCGGATTAGAGAATTACAAGTGTCTTACCCTTGTAGCGTGTTTGAAGCCGAATCCACGGAGCTGCACCACGTCCTACGCCTTCTCCGAGTCAATAGCAAAACACGAATGGTTTTGCCTCAACGGTATCCACACGATCGAATCGAATGAAGGGATGGTTTAATAACAAGTTGCTAGACTTGTTATTAATCCTATACACGAAACAAACTCGATTCACAATCGAAACAACCACCAAACCACCAAGAACCCCTCGACTTTGAAGGAGGCCGAGAGCTCTTGTGATGATGCGGCCGTTTTTCTCTTGCTTGTGTAGGGTTTTGAGTGTTATGATTGTCTTACAATTAATCACCTTGCAATCATATTAAATATAATTACTTAAAGGCTTTCTTAAAGCTACATGGGCTTAAGCCCATGATTTAATTAATCCTTATGATAATTAATTAAGACTCCTCTTAATTATTTAATTCATCCCATGAATTTAATTTCCCTTCTCGATTTAATCTTTTGTGCGACCCGATAGGATCTCGTAATGTTGGCAGTGACATAAAATCTCATTTTATGTCGCAAGCATCGAGCGGTATCTAGCAACACATCGATGCTACCCAAATTACGAGAATGTCAATGACTCGACATAACCTTTAGAACTCGTGATAATATTAATCATGTAACTTAATCCCTTTGTCCTTTGTGTTTAGATTGAACACGAGTCATGGAATAGTCATACTCGTATATTCAATCTCTATTTCTTGATCCCCAAGTAGAACTAGAATAAACGAATAAGCTCGATATCTCATATCGACTCATTCGAGCATGGCCATGCATTTTAGTTCTCACTTGATCAAGGGCCAAACACATCTCCTGTTATATAGGAGGGACAAATCCTATCTCGATCAGTCAACATCCCTCTACATAATTCGTAGTGTATCCAATAGTCGCCTTTATAGTATACCCTGTTACGGGTAACGTTTGACGATATCAAGATACATAACTCCTTATGTTGGGATCTCTGATGATCACAAGTCGTAAGGATTACATACATTATTATCACTATGAGAATTGCATATGACGATCATATAACTATCCATGTTGCATTCTCATGGTGGGTCTGTTCAGTACATCGTTCTCTAACATGTACCCATATGTTGATTTGATATCTCATATCAATGAACAATTCATCGATCAACATATACTAGTCTCTACGTATTATCATTATCCCTTTCATGATAATACTTGACTAGGAACATCTTTAAGAATAATACAATATTATTCTAAGGACATTAACATATATATTAATTCACAATGCACAGTTAAAAGAATAATATACAATAATGAATTGCCATTCATAAATCCATAAACATTATATGTCTTAAACAATCATCTAATGACTTGTCTTAGGGCATATCCCAACACCTACAGGGACAACACATCGTGAGCATATACATATTTACTTAACATGATATAAAAGATATACAGTAATGCATAACATCTTAGTTAAGTAAAAGTTAATGGTCGTTCTTCGACTTCTTTTGTTATCCCTGATTCTTATTCATGTATGAGGGCATCTTACCCCATTGTATGGCATCTTACCATAACATAATCGTCGTGTGGCATCTTACCACAGTGGCATCTTACCCCATCATATGGCGTCTTGCCGTATCATAACATTGTGTGGCATCTTACCACGTGGGCATCTTATCCACTCACATACATTGGGTGGTATCTTACCACATGGGCGTCTTACCCAACCATATACATCGTATGACCTTATCATAAGCTTACTTATCATAACATCATCATCATACACGTCGTCATCGTAAACATCATCATAAACATCATCATCGTAAACATCATCGTAAACATCATCATCGTAAACATCATCATAAACATCATCATCATAGACGTCATCATAAACATCATCATCGTAAACATCATCGTAAACATCATCATCGTAAACATCATCATAAACATCATCATCGTAAACATCATCGTAAACATCATCATCGTAAACATCATCATAAACATCATCATTATAAGCATCATCGTCAAATGTAGGAGTATGGTTTACCATCCAATGCTCGTACGTTTCTTACGTACCTTAATTCCAAAAGAATGAGAAATTGCAGAACTTTATCTCCTTGAGGTCGTGGGTACCTGGGAAGGGTCTACATAACCATACAAATTGATATTAGAAGCTAAACAATAGCCCAATACCAAAAATTTAACAAAAAACATCATTTTCCTATTTTTGAACAGTGGCGATCGATCGCTCAAAACATGGCGATCGATCGCCAGATTTTTCACATAGCGGCGATCGATCGCTCAAAATGAGGCGATCGATCGCCTTGATGCTCATTTCGCCACTGGACGTTGGCAATCGATCGCGCCATTTGAGGCGATCGATCGCCTATCCTCATTTTCGCGCACTGTTTCTCTGCGATCGATCGCTGCATTTGTAGCGATCGATCGCCACAATCAGTGGTCGCGATTTCACCATTTTTATGTGCATTTTCCAAGCTTATCTTCATACCTTTCAAAACCAAACTTCCCAACAACAACAATAACATCATAACCCACTAAAACCCACATAAAACACTTCAAAATCATACCCCAAACATATATAACACATACCCCCAAAACAACCCACATAACCACTTCAAAAATCACCACATTTCAAATCCAAACATCATCAAAACTTTAGGGAGAGTCCCTTACCTCTTGAAGACTCCAAATCTTGATAAAAATCACACAAACTCAAGTTTTGTGGAGTTTCCTCCTTGCTCCCTTGAACAATTTCGAAAATGTGGAGTGGTTTAGGGTTGAGGATGGGTTGGAGGGTTTTAAAAGAGTAAAGGTGAAATGGGGTTAAAATGATGGGTGAAGGGTTAAAAAGAAGGGGTTGGGGATTAATTTAAAATCACACCCCAAACTTATCATGATTCATAAAATACTTCTTCATGGCATTTTACAAGAATTTAGTAAAATGCAACATACTTCCTCTAAATTCACATCTTCCTCATATATAGTGATTAACACAATTAAATCATGTTAACATCTTATTACCCATCATATAAATCAATTACCACATGATTCATCATATAAACACAATTAATGCCTTAATCGCAATTAATTAATTTTGGGGCATCACACAAAGGTTTCAATTAAATCATATTAGGTCGGTGCTACTTTATGATTTTACGAGGATTTCATCCACATATACTTCGACATTTATGCCCATTTGTTCAGAGAATACCATGTCCATTAAGCGCTGATAAGTGGCCCTAACCTTCTTGAGCCCAAAGGGCATGACCACATAACAAAATGTTCCATCCAATGTAACAAAGCTCACTTTTTCCTAATCATCCAGAGCCAATGGTATTTGGTGATAACCTTGGTAAGCACCCATAAAACATAAATACTGATGACCTGCTGTGGAATCTACCAACTAATCAATTCGAGGTAACGAGTAACAATCCTTGGGACAGGCCTTGTTTAGGTCCCTAATCAATACACATTCGCCACTTTCCTAAATTTTTAGGGATAAGGACTACATTGGAAAGCCAGGTAGGAAATTGGAACTCCCTTATATGTTCAGCCCTCAAAAGCCATTCTACATTTTCTCGAATTATTTTATTTTTTCGGGCCCAAAGTGTCTTTCTTCTGATTAATAGGTCAAGATCCTGGAAGCACATTTAGATGATGCTCCTGAACCTCGGGTTTTACTCTCTTTAATTCCCGAGGCTGTCGGATTGAGCGCTTACTGCTTTACCAATAACTATATTTATTGGTAAAGCGGTAAGAGCTCGATCCTACAATTGGTATCAGAGTCAAGGTCGAGTGTTTGATTCCCGTGAATTGCAGAGAGTGCAATTATTGGGGGAGGGATTCTTGGGGTTCAACATTTGACTATGCTTTATGATCGGTCGAACACGTGGTGCTTGTGCCAGTGTATAGTTGAAAATATTGAAGTTGTGCCATTACCCTTAACTATAGTTATTGGTAAAATGGTAAGTACTCGATCCTACAATTGGTATCAGAGTCGGGGTCGCGTGTTCGATTCCTATGAGTTGCAGAGAGTGTAGTTATTGGGGGGGGGGGGGGGGATTGCCTCTGTTTTGTCATCGGTCGAACACGTGGCACTTGTGCCAGTGATTGATGTTGCGTCATTACCCTTAACTATAGTTATTGGTAAAACGGTAAGCGCTCGAGCCCACAGTGGCTCCCAGGAGAATATATCCTCATTTGCCTTTAAACAAGAGACTAAATCAGATCTAACTTTTTCTTCCAGATTCACCGTGAACTTGGTGCTTTTACTAGGGGAACACAGTTCAACAATTTCAATTTCAGCATCCTCAGCTTTTTCCATCTGAATTTTTTCTCGGATTATCTGCATTACATACTCCCTGCTTTCAACGCCAACCTCTCGCCGATCTCTCTTTCCTTCCTTTACTTCTTCAACATAGTATCTTCGGCAGCTTTCTGATCCCCACATAATACCCCGATCTCCCGACCTACTGGGAACTTCAACTTTTATGGTAGGTTGATGCTATAACTCTGAAATCTTTCATAGCAGGGCATCCTATGACACCATTGTAGGAAGATGGGGCATATACTATGGTGAAGTTAACAATTTTGGTTCCGCGCAGAGCGCCATGTCCCATAGATAAGGGGATGATCTGACCTAAGGGCTGGATACCATGCCCTGTGAAACCATACAAGTGGGTAGTGATTTGTTCAAACCGAGAACCTTCTATCTGCATCTGATCCAAGGTATTTTTAACAGAAGGTTTACTGAGCTCCATGTATCAATAAAAATCCTAGCCATGTCATAATTTGCAACAATTACTGTGACCACCAGAGCATCATTATGCGGATCTGAGACACCTTTAAGGTCACCTGGCCCAAAATACATTACTGGATCATCTCTATGTACTGATTCTTCAGCGACCTCCAAGTTTTCTAATCTTCGACCATGTGCTTTTCGGGACAGACCTGAATCTCCATCTGTGGATCCTCCCTATATCATTTGTATAAGTCCTCGGGTCGAATAATTATCAGTATGTTCAACACGTCTCCTTTGGTTATTAAGTTGGGGATCATCCGACCTCGACAATCAGATCAACGTCGATCCGGGGTATTTTCCCTCCGATTCATCCGAGGTTAATCCTGGTCTTGGTGAGGAGGTATTTTATACACGAGTATTTCTGAATGATTTTTTCCACCTCATCTTCCAATTTATGACATTCATTAGTAGAGTTCCGTACTCTAGGTGGAAACCACAATATTTATCAGAATGAGGTAAACGCGGTCCCATATCTGACTTACTCGGTCTTTCCAATTTCTGTTGCTCATCATATATTCGAGTTCAAGCTCAATTCGAAGTTCGAATAATTTAAAACTTTTGGCCCGAGTTCAGCTCGAATTAAAGCTCGAGCTCTAGTTCGGCTCGAATTAAAGCTCGAGCCCGAGTTCGGTTCGAAAGATTCGAACATGTCACGAGTTATTCGAACTATTACTCGAAAATAAATACTCGAAATGCTCGAAATCTAGTTATTTAATATAAATTTATATATATTAATAAAATATTAAAGCTCATTAAAAAAAGTTGGAACATGTTCGAGTTTGGCTCGAATTCGATAATTTGGAATTCGAATCGAATATTTTTCGAGCCGACTCGAAAAGCTTATGAACAAGATCGGTTCGTTTACACCCCGCAAAAGTTTAATATTATAACCTATGACATTAAAAATAGTTTCTAAAAACAATATAATTCTTGTTATATATGTATTATACATGTATGTAATAAAGAGACACCTGTCTGATGGAAATGAAAACGACAATGTTGCTGAGAATGTGGAGCCTATGGATTTAATTAAACATTAAACATACCCAAAAAGTGCATAAAATGCCAAAGAGACTCCATCACAAACAAGACAGATCATCCTTCTTCATTTATTTTATATATACGTGACAGATATAATACCACATGCATTGTCTTTTCTCTGCTTTCTTTTTCTTTTCTTTTCTTTTTTTTTTCTAAGTTTTTGGTTGGATTATCCTTGAGAATGTTGTCCGACTCCGAGACGTGCGATGGATCGATTTCATTATACATATCAACATGATTCGAAAACCAAACTAATAGCATGAAAAATGGGAAGATCCGTGTGCTTTACTAATAATATTGTTGAACGATAGGTATCAATCATATATGATGTCTCATAATTAAAGTTTTTATTGAGATTATAATACCATTATCTCACGTTGGTTAAAAATAAAAGTTTCAAAATAGTTTATAATAGATTATAATGGACTGCTATAGTAATTTGAATTAATCATTTTCGTAAAGTGATGATAAATAAGAAGTAGTTGCTACAAGTGTCCATGGTGTAATGAACGATCCTATAGCAGGCATAGGACGTGACAGAGATCAGCTAACTCACTAAGTTTTTGGGCTAACAACTACCTGAAATGATAAATAAATAAGTGAGAAGATGTATACTAAGACTCTAAAAGGCTATGTAATAGATATTTTATGTAGGTGAAAGATCCTTTTTTGTGGCATAGAATTATCCCTTGATCTTTTCTATATGGGATTTTGATTTGATTGCTGGCATGTCCCGAAATTCTCTGGATATGTCTTTGTTTACTTTGACTCTCCTACTGGGTGATCGGTGGCACGTTCGAATGATCCAAACTGATTGTGGGATTGGGCAGTCGGTTCATGCTCTCTACTCATTATGGCGCCAACTCGAGTAATTAGGGACTCAGAATCCATTAGTTAGGGTTGCATGTCCTTGGCCTGATGTATGAGACTCATCTTAACTATTGCCCGACGACTTGTTATGGTCCTTAAACGATTGAAAGGTGTCAAGTTGGTCATAAGCTTGTTTGTGTTGAGTAGTTGCTAGCTGCTCTTGGATGAGAATATTCAAATATAATGGTTGATCTGTTATTAGGGATTGCATTATCCATGTGATTGAACTCGTGTTACCTGATTTATCAAAAAAAGATTGATGTGGATGTCCTAAGTGTCAGTCACTCATTTTTTGGGTATCACCGTATCAGTAGCACCCGATTTGGTTTAATTAATCATTGAAATCGAGCAATTCGGATTAAATCAAAGCACCTTAAAATAATAAATCCATATGAGCATGTTACTCTTTAAAAAAGTTCCCTAAGCATTTTAATTTAAACACATACAACATTTTCTTCAAATAAAACTAAATTAGTTTAATTTTAAAACATTTTCCACATCAAAAAATCTAAATTAAATATAATTCTTACATTAGTTTCAAAATTAAAGTAATAGATGTTTGTATAGACTCAATAAGATGATACTAAAAAAAAATCAAAAAGGAAAATATAGGTACTTAACCATCGTTGGACAGAAATTTTGTTATATGAACTTCTCAATTATTCAATTCTTTCTTACGTTTAGAATTATGTGTTTACATTAACTACTCAGTTTTTAAGCATTTTATTACTCGTATGCTATGCGTTCATAGTGATCTATTCAGGTTATGAATATTGTAATACGTGGATGTTTGTAATTGCTTTTCAAAACTGCTTATTTGTTTTTCAGACAAAAAAAGAAGATTTTAAGTGTTTTTCAAACATAATGCTAAGTTGACATTGATGTGATATTAATCTCATATTGACATGACATTCTCATATTAGGTGTCATATCAGCACTCCCGATAAAAAAAAGAATAAAAATGTAAAAATAAAGATTAAAGTTCGATTTTTATTATATCGAGTCGTCAAAATTATAAAGAAACAAATTTATATGATTAAAAATGCAATTTTTTTATAAAATAAAAAATTATTAAAATAAAAAATATTTTAGGCATGTGCTGAGCTTCCGCGTATCCCTTTTAAAGCTTCCATTTCTCTCCTACCCTTTCGCCATTCCTCACCCTCTTGTTATCCTCCACAAATGTGCTGGACCGCCTGTAGGTAATGGATAATTCGATGAATATTTAGCCGAATTCTACTGGATTTTATGAGGAGGAAGAATCTGTATCTCTTCAGGTAACAATCGTTCCACTATTTCATTGAATTATTTCGAATGTTTTGTTTGTTCGATCGTTTCCTTGCGCGTATGAATCGTCTTTGATTATTGTTACTAGCTTTTAGTCGATACATATTTAAATGCTAGTTATCGGAGTTTCATACTTATTTCTATGAAATTGAGGTTCCGTAATCTTAGTTTGTATGGTTTTCATTTGATTCGGTGATTTTCTACGTTTAAATACATTTGGTGTGATTTAATCTTTTTACTCAGTATCGAGCTATAAAGCTGATATTGATTTATGATCATAAACCATCTTGCCTATCTTTGGATATTGCTTATCCTTATCGGTATTCGATTTTGCAGATGTAATATCCTTTTGCTTTACTTGATTTGATACCTCTTCGAATCTACTAGTAGTTCTGAATCTAACTCGCATTCGATTGAATTTCCAGCTGCAGATTGAATTAGTTCTCGATTGTACAAAAAGTGGCTAAAGATGTCGTCATCGCTGCTATCATCAAATCCAGCAGTAAATTCTGACAGATCATTAACCAGAAGAAAGAAGAAGAAGAAAATTCAGATCCCAACCGAGGGAGAAAATCTCAGCAACGCCTTTCAGCAACAAAATGCGCCTGTGCAATGGAAATCCGACGTTCAGCACCAAATCTACAGCTCCAAACTCCTACAGGCGCTGCCCCAGGTGACTCAGATCAACGGCTCATCGGCTAAGAAATCAGCTTCGAAGCGCGTGCACGAAGCCGCGGACAGAGTCCTAGCCGCCACGGCCAAGGGCCGGTCTAGGTGGAGCCAAGCCATACTCATGAACCGGCTCAAACTGAAGTTCATGAGAAAGAATAACATCAGCAAACGACAGCAATCAGTGATGACGGCAATCACCACCGGAAACAGCCGGTCGCTGAAAAAATCGAAGGTAAGCATTCTGCGCTTGAAGTCGAAGAGTTTGCCGGCAGTTCAGCGCAAAACGCGCATTCTGGGCCGCTTAGTCCCCGGCTGCCAGAAACAACCATTGCAGGTGGTGTTGGAGGAGGCGACTGATTACATACCCGCGCTTGAAATGCAGGTATATCAAAGACCCATATGTATATTCTTTATTTAATCAATCAATTTGTGACATTTAAATTGGAATTTCCATTTATGAACGATAATCTGCCATTGTAGGTGCGGGTAATGAGTGCTTTAGCAGAGCTACTTTCTGTTTCAGGCTCTTCTTCTTCTTCTAGCGACTCCATTAGTGGTACTGGTACAGATGGTGCGCTTTCTCAGTTCCGCGCAAGCCGGCCTCCCGCTGCTTAATATGTATCTTTAATTTCTTATTTCTTTGTTTATAATGTTGACAGATTGTCAACCCACTTTAAAATGTGGGTGGGTCGTTGGCAGTTTAGGAATTGGGGAGATGACAATTGTGAGTTGTGCATTTAATGCACATCTTCAACCCTATAAATAGAGTTCATTTCTTTCATTCTAAATCATCCAATTTCAGAGTGTTTTCTCATATCTCTACATTTGAGTGTATTCTATAATATTTGTGACGTAGTTTCCTCCTATATTGAGAGTGTTGTCTCTTTGAAATACAGTGAGAGGTTGTAACCTACAAAATATTATAGTGGAATCTTTTCATCCTGCCCATGGTTTTTACCCTAATAATTTTTAGGGGTTTTCACGTAAATTCTTGTGTCCATTTTATTCTTCATTTTCGTTATTTTCTATATCATGTTGCGCGTCTAGTGCCAATAAGTGGTATTAGAGCCTCGTTGTAAAAATCTTAAAAATTCTAAGTATGTTTTGTGGTTGCAGCTTTGACTGATCCACATCAGAAAAGATTTTTGAGATATTTTTTTTATTGAGGCAATTTTATTGTTGCCAAAATGGCTGCACGGTTCGAGATTAAAAAAATCAACGGAAGCAATTTCATGTTGTGGAAAATAAAGATGCAAGCAGTTCTACGAAAAGATCGTTGCTTGGCAGCTATTGGAGATAAGCCGAATGAGGGCATGGACGATGAGAAGTGGAATGAGATGAACGGTAATGCTATTCTCAATCTGAATTTGGCTCTAGCAGATGAAGTTTTGTCAAGTATTTGTGAAAAGAAAAATGCCAAATATATTTGGGATACTCTGACAAACTATACGATGCCAAGTCACTACACAACAAGATTTTCTTAAAGAGAATGTTTTATACTCTTCGGATGTCGGAATTCTTATCGTGACCAACATATCAATACACTGAATACTCTATTTGCCCAACTCACTACTTTGGGGCATAAAATAGAGGAAGTTGTGCGGAGCTTCTACTTCAAAGTCTATCAGATTCATACGATCAACTCATCATCAATCTGACCAACAATATCACTAATGATATGTTAGTCTTCAATAATGTTGCAGCCGCGGTTCTTGAAGAAGAAAGTAGGTGCAAGAACAAGGAAGACATGTTGGCAAGTTCGAAGCATGCAGAGGCTTTGCTGATGATGAGAGGAAGATCGACGGAGCGTGACTCCAGTGGGAGCCACAAGTATGGTAGATCCAAATCCAGAAGTAAGAAGAATTTTTACTGCTATAAATGTGGCGGTAAATGGCACTTCAAGAAAGATCGTACAAGTAACTCGAGAAAGAATCTCAAGGAAATGTTGCCAGTACCTCAGACGGTGGAAAAATATTATTCAGTAAAGCAGCAACTGTTGCGGAAGGCAGACAAAAGCTTTGTGATACATGGATAATGGACTCAGGAGCGACATGGCACATGACGTCTCGGAGAGAATGGTTCGATCAGTATGAACCAATCTCGGAAGGATCAGTATTCATGGGAAATGATCATGCCTTGAAAATCACTGGGGTTGGAACCATCAAATTAAAAATGTTTGATAGTACTATTCGCACCATACAAGGGGTACGACATGTGAAGGGCCTGACAAAGAATCTTTCGTCTTTGGGAAAACTTGATGATATCGGGTGCAAGACCCGTATCGAAAATGGGATCATGAAGATCGTGAGATGAACGCTTGTAGTAATGAAGGCGGAAAAGATTGCTGCAAATCTGTATATACTTTTTGGGGAAACACACAGAGGCAGAACTAGCTGTTTCGTCGACTAGTTCAGGAGAAGACATAACAGTGTTATGGCATAATGCTCGGGCATATGTCAGAAGGGGGATTGAAGGTTCTCTCAGAACGGAAGCTGCTGCCGGAGCTTACAAAAGTGACTCTACCCCTTTTGTAGTATTGTGTTACCAGTAAATAACACAGACTAAAGTTTGGCACATCTACTGCCAAGAGCAACAACATTTTGGAGCTGATTCATTCTGATGTTCGGCAAGCACCGGTTGTATCTCTAGGAGAAGCGAGATACTTTGTCTCGTTCATTGATGATTTCTCTAGAAGATGCTGGGTGTATCCTATAAAGAAGAAATCAGATGTTTTTCTAGTCTTCAAGGTGTTCAAAGCGCGGGTTGAACTTGACTCTGAGAAGAATATCATGTGTTTGAAGAATGACAATGGAGGATAATATACAAGTGATGAATTTGATGCATTCTACCAAAGAGAGGGCATCAAAAGACAATTGACAACGGCTTACATGCCTCAGCAAAATGGAGTGGCAGAGCGGATGAACAGAACCTTGTTGGACAGAATAAGAGCCATGCTGAAGACTGCTGGTCTAACCAAGTCATTTTGGGCAGAAGCAGTTAAAACCGCTAGTTATATTATCAATCGCTCTCCATCACTGGCGATTGATCTGAAGACTCCGATTGATGTGTGGACTGGAAAGCCGTCGGATTATTCTCGGCTACATACATTTGGAAGTCCGGTGTACGTTTTGTACAACGAACAAGAGAGATCAAAGTTGAATTCAAAATCCAGAAAGTGCATCTTATTGGGCTATGTTGATGGTGTTAAGGGGTATCGTTCGTGGGATCCCACTGCCCACAAACTTAATATCAGCATGGATGTTATCTTTGAGGACGATAAAGTGAAGGGAGACAAAGGCACACTGAATTCAGATACTACTACAATTCAGTTGGAAAATAAGACAGACGAAGATCATGTTTCTTCTTAGGCATTAACAGGGCATGAGGAACAAGAATGTGAAGGCCCAATCCTAACGATGTGATTAATTATCACACAATGATAATTATCGTGTAAACAGCGGAAGATTAGTTTACCATTTATTAACATGTGGCCCTAAAAATTTCGGCATGACCTCGTCGCACGAGAAACATACAACCAATACCAATAGTCAAAATATATATAGATATCATCAGTTTCATATCCATCAACACAAATCAAACTATGAAACACATATTCGTACTGAGCAAAATAAAATACATAAACTCCTTACACTCCAGGGACACACCCCTGGTACATATACGACTGGGATAAAAAGGAAAATAAACCTCTCAAGTGTGGCTCCCACCGGATGTACCCTGTCTGGACCGTGACCACCTGTACTACCTGCCATTGTCCACACACAAAGACAACAACAGCCCCCCTTGGGGGTGAGCCAAAGCCCAATATGGAACGATCATAGGATATATGTATCTAGAAAATGTGATATATGATGTAATGCAATGCAATGCATGTCGTGTAGGTATCAGGTCAATCACCCATCCACTGGGTGTATCTGAATCAATCAAATCGCTATCAAACCATAGTAGCTCGAGCCTGCCAAGCATAAGGGATCATCAGTGATGCGTCGTCAAAGCGTCATCACATCCCAAGTCTCGACATAGTCAGGGACATACACGGGATGACATCAGCAAGGTGCCACCAATCCCTCGTCTCAACAAATCATGGTAATCAGAGGAGACCACGATTTCCTATACCTTTCGGGCCATTTAATGCCGTTCATAGTATCGCGGTATCAATCTCCAATGATTATCCCAGAATCCAAAAATAAACTGGGTGTTTAAGGATCATAGCTCAACGTGCATGTCATGCATCGATGTATGTATAAAAACTGATGTGTGTTAACAAAACATTTAATTTCATACACCGATGTGCCAATTCATGAATGCTATGAATGCCACATAATTTAAATAAAATCACGTAGCCACATAATCTCACGTAATTCAAAGAAGTCAACAAATCATATATCAAATGATACAGATACTTGTCGTATGTTACCCGATCGCAACATACCTTATTAGTTTAATTTTGATCGACGAGAGAACCGATATCTGTCCAATTGCTAACTACATAGAATCAAACAACACATATGTTATGTAATTCTGTACTAATAAAGTTATTTCATCTTTCTAATATAAAATTTGATAATTTCGTTATCAAATTACCACTCACACCAACACCAAACTAATAATTGACTTTATCCCTAAAAAAATAAATATCAGCTCACAAACAGTAACCAAAATCAGAATTCCCATTAACCATTTAAATGTATGATTCAATACTTAAACTATATTGAAGGATAGTAATACTGAAGTCTATTAAATCAAGCAAATTAAATACCTTTTTACTTGGGGTGTCATCATATTTAAAATCACAGTGCACCATTCTATACTCAATGATAAATATGCAAGTACATATCTAACAGGTTTCTTAAATTACATGAACAACCCTAAATTATATTATACAACACTAAAATTATATTCTACAGCACTAGTAATGATCAATTCAACCTATAATTAAAATAGCTAATCATTCTATTAGTACCATCCTTCCGTTACTCAAACAATTACACATAAATTTGCTGAAGAAATTACCTCAAGCCTTCATTTCTTTTCGTTTTGTTCTTGCTGATTTTCGATGCAAGATTTGAAATAAAATTGGGTGTTGTCAAGCATAGATCGAAGATTTACAGTAGGGATAAGAACGACGATAAAACAATGAGGTTAGATATTCTGAACTCCTTTAGACACACGTTCGATTTTTAAAGAAAGTGAATGATGACTCACTACAACTCAATAAATCAATAATTTGTATCCTTTTCTGAATTTGTTGCACGTATAGAGGATATGAAACATTAATGTTAATTAATTATTAAAAAAAAAAATTCATGTTACAAAAAAATATACCCTAAATATATTCAATATTGGTAGTATTCATTTACTACTTTTCAATTATGATTAATTTACCAATTAATCGAAAATTTATAACATTAATCACGTCCTAATTTAACAAAATTAAATGTAATTATCGTTAATCGAACATCGGGGCATCACAGTTCTCCCCCACAAGAAAAGATTTCGTCCCGAAATCTCCAGCTTACAGACATATTATATTACATCATATCACCAGTCATAATACATATCAAAACTAAATTCAGAATACGGATAAGAATATAGACTCGTATACATGGAATACAATGGAGCAGAATCAAACAAATGTGGATAAGATTCTCGCATCTTGCTTTCCAATTCCCACGTTGATTCTTCCACACCATGTCGTGTCCATTGTACTCGTACCAACGGAATAGATTTGTTACGCAATACTTTCTCCTTCCGATCCAAAATGCAAACAGGATGTTCAACATAGCTTAACGAAGGATCAAGTTCAACCTCATCAGGATGAAATATGTGTGCTGGATCAGGTTCATATTTCCGTAACATAGAAACATGAAATACATCGTGAATGGCGGATAAGGCTGGAGGTAATGCCAACCGATAAGCAAGATCTCCAACTCGATCAAGAATCTCATACGGGCCAACATATCGAGGTGATAGTTTGCCTCGCATGCCAAAACGAACAGTGCCTCGAAATGGAGATATTTCAGAAATACACGATCACCTTTCTGAAATTCAAAGGGTCGTCTTCGCTTGTTAGCATAACTTGCTTGACGATCCTGTGCGGCCTTCATACGTTGTCTAATTAACTGAACTTTTTCATTCATTTCTTGTATCATATCAGGTCCAGTCAATTGTTTTTCACCAATTTTGTGATATCCCCGAAATGATTAATTACAATTTGGGCATTAATTGTGTTTATATGATTAATCATTGTGGTAATTAATTGATTATGTGTTGGATTTATTTAATGTATGGAAATGCATGGTCATATGGATAGAGTGACCCGGGAGAGCATTTCAGGGTGCATGTTGTGCATGTTGGGAAAATTGTTATTAGCATGAGTTTAATTGTGATTATGATGCATCTTGGTGAAATGCTTTTAAAAATATCATGTTGGGGTGTTTTATACACCATGAGGTTGTGGAATGCACTTCATTTTAATCACCCCACTTTATCAACCACTTTACCATTTTACTCTTAAATCCCCAACATTTCCCCAACCCTAACCTCTTCCCACATTTTCGTTTTTGACCCCAAGGAGGAAGAGAAATCTTTGCTCAAACTCTTGTGGAGTGATTCTTGGTAAGATTTAAGGTCTAGGAAGGGTATATGTCCCTCCTTGTTGTTTTTGCAAAGATTTGTTTTGATTTGAGTTTGTTAATTGAGTTTTTGATATGGGTTTGTTGTGGGTTGGTGTTGTATGTGGTTGGGGTATGGTTTCATGAGGTTTTTGTGATGATATGTTGTTGGGATGTTTTTGGTTTAAGAAGTTTTGGGTTATTTGGAAGTTTTGTACCAAAAAAATGGAGTTTGCCGGAAAATGTCGCGGCGACCGATCGATCGGTACCAGGGCGGCGATCAATCGGTGCAAGTGCGAAGCGAGGGGTGAAAATTCTATGCTTACCGATCGATCGGTAAAAGCGACCGATCGATCGGTGGATGGCTGGCGATCGAACGGTATCTTGGACCGATCGATCGGTAAAAGCCGTAGCTTAAAATGAAAATTCTGAACAGTTACCGATCGATCGGTAAGGATGACCGATCGATCGGTAGAGCATTTTTGCTGAAAATTATTTCCTTGGCATGATTGATGAGATTTTTGGTATTGGACTATTATTGGGTTCTAATATTGAATTGTGTGAATATGTAGAACCATCCCAGGTGGCAACTCAGCCAAGGAATTGAAGTCCTACCACGTCCTACATTTTGGAAAGGTACGTAGAGGATGTACGGGCACCCAACGGTACATGTATCTAATATACTCATTGTTTATGCATTGTGGATGCGAGTATAAATGTGATTATGCATTGTGGATGCAAATACATGTTGAATTATGCATGATGAGTGTATATGCATATAATGGTTATTGGTGCACATCCAATGAGTCGTGGTCATCCCTTGATGATTTTAATGCTTGCCGCTATTTGGTTTGTTTCCGCTAAATGTGAAGCGAGGGGTGGGAGCGCCGCATGTCACATTTGAGCGTGGTTATCATATAGGGCGAGGAAAGAATATTTACCGCTCAATGTGAGGCGAGGGGTGGGAGTACCGCATGTCCATTGAAGCGAGGTTATTCTATGCCGCCTATATGTAAATAAGCGAGGGGCATTAAAATACATTGTGGTGGACAGACTAGGGATTGGTGAATGGTATTTGGTATTGATGAGCTGGTGTTATGTCATGACATGTCTAGACCATTAAATAATCTATTGATTATACTCATAAGTTATGGTACAGGGACAACCAAACTGGAAGCGTTTTGAAATGCATGGGAAAACAGGAAGTGTTTTATTGTGATTTATGCATTTACGCTTTATATTCATATTGTGTTGAATATGAAAGATATTATTGCTCATGTTTGGGGGTTGTCCTTGTAGGTACACTTTTGGCATGATAAGAAGGGCTAAGCGGGTTGAGGTGGTGAGCTTGTGAAGAATTCTTTTGAGAAAGGAAGGACATGATTAATTTTGTATAGTATCTACTCTAGGAGTAGTGTAAAGCTATGATTGATAACATTCATTTGATTTGGGAATGTAACTAATCCATTGATAGTCCTCATTTTGGCATGTAATTCTTAAAGCTCATAGACTCAAC
This sequence comes from Haberlea rhodopensis, assembly GCA_907163345.1. Lineage (NCBI taxonomy): Eukaryota > Viridiplantae > Streptophyta > Magnoliopsida > Lamiales > Gesneriaceae > Haberlea > Haberlea rhodopensis. Next base: position 64,102 of record CAJQUN010001158.1, on the reverse strand, counting down.
ACGATTATTTTACTCTGATCATATATTAGCTCTAATTATGCCTTTAATCCGCACTTAAGGAACTAGGGTCCTTACATTAGTGGTATCAGAGCAGTGGTTAGAGAACCCGGGAACGAGTGAAGGGTAGCCTTAGCATGATTGGCTAGGTGCTTACATTTGAAGCATGTTTATGCATGTGGTGCATATTGATGTATATTCTGTTATACTAACATGCTTATTATCATCCCTGTTATCTAACGGCATAACATGTATATTTGTTTTGGAATTGTTGTTAACCTTTGTGTTACAGCATGGCTGCTATGAATGCGGGGAACCTTAACGAAGAGGTTGGCGATGTTGGGAGCGTGAACGCTAGCATTGGACAGGCAAACCCTCTACCTCCACCAGCAGTAGGCATGGAGCCAGTGGCTCAGTTATTGCTACCCGGTGAGATTAGCTTGACTCAGTTTCTGTCTTACCACCCGCCCCGGTTTGAGGGAACAGAATCAGGAGAGGAAGCTGAGGAGTGGCTGGAAAGACTTGAGCAGATATTTGTATCGGCTCCTTGTGCTGTTACAGCTTGGCTGAGGCTGGCAGAGTTCCAGTTGGGTATTGATATTCTGAACAGATATCAGGCAGTGGTAGATTGCCGGCAGAAAACAGTGAGGTTCAGATCTGATTTGGGAGTTCAGTGGACTTTTTATTGCAACGGTTCTCGTGTGAAGATTCCGTTGATTTCAGCGATCAAGATGACTAGCTGTTGGAACGTGGCCACACGGGCTATCTCATCTATGCCGTGGACACGTCTGGTAAGAATAAGGAATTGAGAGTTGAGGATGTACCAGTGGTAGCAGAGTTCGCTGATGTATTCCCAGAAGAGATCCCAGGATTCCCACCGGCTAGAGAAGTTGAGTTTGGGATCGAGTTGTTACCCGGGACATCCGCTATCTCTCGTGCACCTTATAGGATGGCACCAGCGGAGTTGAGAGAATTGAAGGAGCAATTGCAGGACCTCCTTGACAAGGGATATATACGCCCGAGCGTATCGCCATGGGGCGCTCCGGTTCTCTTTGTGAAGAAGAAGGACGGTTCGATGCGGTTGTGCATCGATTACCGGCAACTGAATAAAGCCACAGTAAAGAACAAATATCCTCTCCCAAGGATTGATGACTTGTTTGATCAATTGCAAGGTACCAGACTTTATAGCAAGATTGATTTGAGGTCCGGGTACCATCAGATTCGAGTCAGAGAGGAAGATGTACAGAAGACAGCATTCCGGACTCGATATGGACATTATGAGTTCCTAGTGATGCCGTTCGGCGTGACGAATGCTCCAGCGGTCTTTATGAGTCTGATGAACAGAGTGTTTCAGCCGTATCTTGATCAGTTCGTCATCGTGTTCATCGACGACATTCTCATCTATTCCCGGAGCGAGGAAGAGCACGTGAAACACTTGAGGACAGTGCTCCAGATTCTCAGGGATCACCAGTTGTATGCCAAGCTCAGTAAGTGTGAGTTTTGGTTGAGCAGTACAGTATTTTTGGGGCATGTCATATCGAGCAGCGGAATATCTGTGGATCCCAGGAAGATTGAAGCTGTGATGGAGTGGGCTGCACCCACTTCTGTGCCTGAGATACGGAGCTTCCTTGGTTTGGCCGGTTATTATCGACGCTTCGTTGAGGGCTTTTCGAAGATTGCCAAGCCGTTGACACAGTTGACCCAGAAGGGAGTACCATTCTTTTGGTCAGAAGCTTGTGAGGAGAGCTACCAGGAGTTGAAGCACCGTTTGACCACGGCGCCAGTGTTAGTGATCCCTACGGAAAACTCCAGATTTGTTTTGTATACCGATGCATCACTCCAGGTCTTGGGTGTGTACTGATGCAAGATAAGCATGTGGTAGCTTATGCATCGAGGCAATTGAAGCCGCATGAGACCAGATACCCAGTCCATGACTTGGAATTGGCGGCTATCATCTTCGCCCTGAAGATTTGGAGACATTACTTGTATGGTACTTCATTTACCATATACACGGATCACAAGAGCCTCAAGTTTTTATTCACTCAGGCGGAGCTGAACATGAGGCAGAGAAGGTGGATGGACTTACTCAAGGACTATGATTGTGAGATTGAGTACCATCCCGGGAAAGCTAATTTGACCGCAGACGCCTTGAGCCGGAAAGTGAGGAGTTCTGCTGAGGACGTCATCCATTTGTCGGCTATGATGACCTCCTATTGCCATCTGGGCTATGATTTTGACATAGATGCATCACCTGTGTATGTATCGACCTTGTTAGCTGAGCCAGATATCTATGAGAACATCAGGAGGGCTCAGAAGTCAGATGATGAGGTTCAGAGGTGGTTATCTTTAGTACATCTTGGTCAGCCAACGAAATTCAGTGTGGCCGATGACGGATCTTTGAGGTTGGGTAACCGTTGGGTGGTTCCGAGTACGCCGAAGTTGCGTAAAGGGATCTTGGAGCGAGCTCATAGTAGCAGACTTAGCATCCACCCAGGCGGGAAGAAGATGTATAAAGATCTGCGTGGTCAGTTTTGGTGGAAAAGGATGAAGAGTGATGTCGTCGCTTTTGTTAAGAGGTGTTTGATCTGCCAGCAGGTTAAGGTAGAGAGACAGAGACCTGGCGGCGAGTTGAGAAGCTTGGAGATACCGAAGTGGAAGTGGGAACACATTTCCATGGACTTCGTGACTCACCTGCCGAGGAGTACTTCAGGCTTCGATGCTATTTGGGTGATTGTGGATCGATTGACTAAGGTAGCCCATTTTATCCCCTATAGCATGACTTTCACCGTTTTGAGGATGGCTCAATTGTATATTCGAGATGTGGTGAGATTGCATGGGATCCCCATTTCCATAGTGTCGGATCGAGATCCACGATTCACATCTCATTTTTGGGAAGGTCTTCAGTCAGCCTTGGGAACTGAAGTTAGATTGAGCACTGCATATCATCCTCAGACGGATGGCCAGACCGAGCGTACCATCCAGACGCTCGAGGACATGTTGAGAGCTTGTGTTTTAGAGTTCGATGTTTCTTGGCAAGATTCAGTGCCTTTGGTAGAGTTCTCTTATAATAATAGCTACCAGGCGAGTATTCAGATGGCTCCTTTTGAAGCTCTTTATGGCAGACGGTGTAGATCACCCTTGTGTTGGGATGATTTGGACCGCAAATCGGTCGGAGGACCAGAGTTGGTTCGGGAAATGGAAGAGAAGATAAAGATGATAAGGCAGAAAATGAAAGCAGCCCAGGACAGACAGGCAGCTTATGCGAATAAACGGCGGAGACCGTTAGAATTTCAGTTGGGAGATAAGGTCTTTTTGAAGATCTCGCCTTTCAGAGGCGTTGTGCGATTTGGGATGCGCGGGAAGCTGTCTCCGAGGTATGTTGGACCGTACGAGATTTTGCAGCGCATTGGCACCTTAGCTTACCGACTAGCTCTGCTACCTTCTTTATCTGGTATACATGATGTGTTTCATGTATCGATGCTGCGGAAGTATGAGCCGGATCCATCTCATGTGTTACAGCCTTCCGAGGTTCAGTTAGAATCCGATGTGTCTTATGTGGAACGGCCTGTTAGAATTCTGGATCGAGCAGACCGTAGACTTCGGAACAAAGTGATACCTATGATCAAGGTTCAGTGGGATCGCAGGGGTGTCGAGGAGGCTACGTGGGAGACGGAGCGGCATATGATGCAGCACTACCCGGAACTATTCTCTGGTATGTGATCATGTTTAGTTTCTTTTGGGGGTAAGTGCATGTGATTTCGAGGACGAAATCTTATAAGTAGGGGAGTATTGTGATATCCCCGAAATGATTAATTACAATTTGGGCATTAATTGTGTTTATATGATTAATCATGGTGGTAATTAATTGATTATGTGTTGGATTTATTTAATGTATGGAAATGCATGGTCATATGGATAGAGTGACCCGGGAGAGCATTTCAGGGTGCATGTTGTGCATGTTGGGAAAATTGTTATTAGCATGAGTTTAATTGTGATTATGATGCATCTTGGTGAAATGCTTTTAAAAATATCATGTTGGGGTGTTTTATACACCATGAGGTTGTGGAATGCACTTCATTTTAATCACCCCACTTTATCAACCACTTTACCATTTTACTCTTAAATCCCCAACATTTCCCCAACCCTAACCTCTTCCCACATTTTCGTTTTTGACCCCAAGGAGGAAGAGAAATCTTTGCTCAAACTCTTGTGGAGTGATTCTTGGTAAGATTTAAGGTCTAGGAAGGGTATATGTCCCTCTTGTTGTTTTTGCAAAGATTTGTTTTGATTTGAGTTTGTTAATTGAGTTTTTGATATGGGTTTGTTGTGGGTTGGTGTTGTATGTGGTTGGGGTATGGTTTCATGAGGTTTTTGTGATGATATGTTGTTGGGATGTTTTTGGTTTAAGAAGTTTTGGGTTATTTGGAAGTTTTGTACCAAAAAAATGGAGTTTGCCCGAAAATGTCGCGGCGACCGATCGATCGGTACCAGGGCGGCGATCGATCGGTGCAAGTGCGAAGCGAGGGGTGAAAATTCTATGCTTACCGATCGATCGGTAAAAGCGACCGATCAATCGGTGGATGGCTGGCGATCGATCGGTATCTTGGACCAATCGATCGGTAAAAGCCTTAGCTTAAAATGAAAATTATGAACAGTTACCGATCGATCGGTAAGGATGACCGATCGATCGGTAGAGCATTTTTGCTGAAAATTATTTCCTTGGCATGATTGATGAGATATTTGGTATTGGACTATTATTGGGTTCTAATATTGAATTGTGTGAATATGTAGAACCATCCCAGGTGGCAACTCAGCCAAGGAATTGAAGTCCTACCACGTCCTACATTTTGGAAAGGTACGTAGAGGACGTACGGGCACCCAACGGTACATGTATCTAATATACTCATTGTTTATGCATTGTGGATGCGAGTATATATGTGATTATGCATTGTGGATGCAAATACATGTTGAATTATGCATGATGACTGTATATGCATATGATGGTTATTGGTGCACATCCCATGAGTCGTGGTCATCCCTTGATTTTTAATGCTTGCCGCTATTTGGTTTGTTTCCGCTAAATGTGAAGCGAGGGGTGGGAGCGCCGCATGTCACATTTGAGCGTGGTTATCATATAGGGCGAGGAAAAAATATTTGCCGCTCAATGTGAGGCGAGGGGTGGGAGTACCGCATGTCCATTGAAGCGAGGTTATTCTATGCCGCCTATATGTAAATAAGCGAGGGGCATTAAAATACATTGTGATGGACAGACTAGGGATTGGTGAATGGTATTTTGTATTGATGAGCTGGTGTTATGTCATGATCTAGACCATTAAATAATCTATTGATTATACTCATGAGTTATGGTACAGGGACAACCAAACTGGAAGCGTTTTGAAATGCATGGGAAAACAGTAAGTGTTTTATTGTGATTTATGCATTTACGCTTTATATTCATATTGTGTTGAATATGAAAGATATTATTGCTCATGTTTGGGGGTTGTCCTTGTAGGTACACTTTTGGCATGATAAGAAGGGCTAAGCGGGTTGAGGTGGTGAGCTTGTGAAGAATTCTTTTGAGAAAGGAAGGACATGATTAATTTTGTATAGTATCTACTCTAGGAGTAGTGTAAAGCTATGATTGATAACATTCATTTGATTTGGGAATGTAACTAATCCATTGATAGTCCTCATTTTGGCATGTAATTCTTAAAGCTCATAGACTCAACACGATTATTTTACTCTGATCATTTATATTAGCTCTAATTATGCCTTTAATCCGCACTTAATGAACTAGGGTCCTTACAAATTTCTTCCCAGAATAAAGGTGATCTACATCGTCTTCCATATAACGCTTCAAACGGTGCCATACCAATGCTCGTCTGATAACTATTATTATATGAAAATTCCACCAACGGTAAAGCTTCTTGCCAACCAACATTAAAATCCATCACCACGGCGCGTAGCATATCTTTAAGCGTTTGAATAATACGTTCAGTTTGGCCATCAGTCTGAGGATGATAAGCAGTACTAATTGCCAAACGCGTACCATAGCATTTTGAAAACTACTCCAAAATTTAGAAGTAAATCTGGGATCACGATCAGAAACAATTGAAACAGGCACACCGTGAAGTCTCACAATATTCTCGACATACAATCGAGTCATTTTCTTATACGGATAAGTCCGCTCATACGGAATGAAATGTGCAGATTTAGATAATCGATCAATAATAACCCAAATAGCATCACAACCTCGGGGTGATCGAGGAAGATGGGTTACACAATCCATAGCAATATGTTCCCAATTCCATTTGGGAATTTCAAGACTATGCAGTAACCCTCCAGGTTTCATTCGTTCGGCTTTTACCTGTTGGCAAACCAAACATTTGGAAATAAATTCAGCTATATCATTATTCATACGTCTCCACCAGAATTGGGGTCTTAGAGTCATATACATCTTTCGGCCTCCAGGGTGGATACTATATTTGCTACAATGGGCTTCACGAAGAAGAGCAGATTTCAAATCAGAATTATCAGGAACAACCAACCGACCATTAAGTCGTAAGGAACCATCAGAAGATATCTGAAAGCCAGAAGGATGTCCTGCAGACACAAGTTCTTTAGATTTCTGAGTTTGAGAATCATTTCGTTGAGCTTTCTTGATTTTAGAAATCAATTTTGGCTCAACATGTAATGCAGAAACAGTGACAGAATTCCCATGTGAGTGAAAAGTCCAACCAGAAGTACAGATATCATCATGTACTTTAGCGATACGAACAGAAGCTAGAACAGAATCATGAACTTTACGGCTGAGAGCATCCGCAATAACGTTCACTTGTCCAGGGTGATATTGAATCTCGCAATCGAAGTCCTTCAAAAGATCCATCCACCTACGTTGCCTCATATTAAGATCAGATTGAGAGAATAAATATTTCAAGCTCTTGTGGTCCGAATAAATAACAAATTTTTCCCCGTATAAATAATGGCGCCAAATTTTTAAAGCAAAAATAATTGCTGCCACTTCCAAATCATGTACGGGATATTTATTTTCATGAGGGCGAGACGCATAAGCAACCACTCGGCCATGTTGCATCAATACACAGCCCAAATCTTTTAAAGACGCATCTGTGCATACCACATATCCTCCGGTACCTGAAGGGATAGTAAGTACAGGTGCAATGGTCAGTCTCGTCTTTAGTTCAAGAAAACTTGCTTCACACTCATCTGACCAAATAACTTTCTGATTTTTCTGTGTCAGTTGAGTAATAGGTTTAGCAATTTTTTGAAAAACCTTTAATAAAACGACGATAATAACCAGCTAAACCCATGAAACTTCGGACCTCAGGAACATTAGTAGGTCTCGGCCAGTTTAACACTGCCTCAACCTTAGTTGGATCAACAGAAATACCATGTCAAGAAATGACGTGGCCCAAGAATACCACCTTGTCCATCCAGAATTCACATTTGGACAATTTGGCATAAAGATGTTCGGTGCGAAGAATTTGAAGTACCAACTTCAAATGTTCAGTATGCTCCTCTTTGGATTTCGAATAGACAAGAATATCATCAATAAAGACGATAACAAATCGATCCAAGAAATCCCGAAAAACTCGATTCATTAAATCCATAAAGACTGCAGGAGCATTAGTGAGACCAAATGGCATGACCAAGAATTCATAATGACCATACCTAGTACGAAAAGCAGTTTTAGATACATCTTCCTCTCGAACACGCACTTGATGATATCCAGAACGAAGATCAATTTTTGAGTAAATAGAAGTGCCTTGAAGTTGATCGAATAAATCATCAATACGAGGCAATGGATACTTATTTTTCACAGTTGCCCGATTCACTTGCCTATAATCGATGCACATTCGCATAGTACCGTCTTTCTTTCGAATAAATAGAACTGGAGCTCCCCAAGGCGATACACTCGGTCGAATATATCCTTTATCGAGAAGATCCCATAATTGGTCTTTCAATTCTTTCAATTCTAACGGTGCCATACGATAAGGAGCTTTGGAAATAGGTGCAGTACCCAGAACAAGATCAATACTGATTTCAACTTCTCGATGAGGAGGAAAACCAGGAATCTCATCGGGAAAGACATCAGGAAATTCTTTTACGACAAGAATATCAGATAAAGATGGCTCCATTTTCGATATATCAATAGCATAGATAAGAAAACCTTCATTCCCGCTATATAAAAGTCGGGACATTTCAAGAGACGATATCAAATCCCTTGGGAACCCTTGCCATAGAAATTCCACTTAGGTCCATCAACTGATCGGAATCGAACTACCCCATGACAACAATCAACAGTAGCTCGATTTGTAGAGAGAACATCCATGCCAACAATGCAATCAAAGTCGTGCATAGGGAGAACGATCAAATTTAAGAATAAAATGTTATCCTCATAAATTAACACACAATTATGCACAACCTGCTCAGATAAGATAGTTCTTCCTGCTGGCGTAGCTATCGATAAGGTATTATCTAATGAAGTACAGATAATATCATGCGATGCCACAAATGCATGCGATATGAATGAGTGGGATGCTCCTGTATCAAATAACACACGTGCAGGATAATCACATAATGTGCAAATACCTGCAATAAGACCACCAGGAGCCTCCTTTGCCTGATCCTCAGTCATGGCGTACACTCTGGCCTGAGGAGGACCCGAAACAGTCTGACCTCGAGATCCTCGATACTGTGGAACATTTGACTGCTGAAATGATGGCATAGGAGTAATAGGAATATTAGGAGCAATACGTCTAAAAGTACTGGGACCACCAGGAAATCGTGGTTGAGGTTGAAAAGGAGCCATGCCTCTGTTAGGACAAACACGTGAATAATGACCTTCTTGCCCGTTGTGACATATACCAGACATACCTTGACATTGTTCAATGGTATGTCTACCACCACAGTGATTACAGTAAGGACCAGTATAAACACTTCTTTGTCGAGATCCACTGGAACCGGAAGATGAGGAAGCAGAAGAGCCTTTCTTCTTGAATATTGAACCTTTAGGACGCAAAGCATGTTGCTGAGTAGGTACTGATGGCGGAGGAAGAAACTGTGGACCTCCCCGTCTAAGTCCTGATTCTACCATCTTTGCTCGCTCTACTGCATCAGCATAAGTAGTAGGGGAGCCAGCAGTCACCAAAGTAAACAGGGTGGGATGCAACCCATTGACAAACCTATTAAATTTCGCCTTTGGATTTGCTGCTACATGTGGTGCATATTTCAGCAGGATAGAAAATTTTGAGGCATATTCTTCAACTGTCATGGTTCCCTGCCGCAAATTATTAAATTCATTTTCCTGAGCAGTATAGTAAGATGGAGGTGAATACTGCTCCAGAAATTAGGCCTTAAAGACATCCCAAGATACTTCAACTCCGGCTTCAACCAAACCAATCTCAGCGGCTTCCCACCAAGATTGTGCACTATCCTTCAACTGATATAGGGCAAGTGGCAGTTTACGATATTCAGGATACTCAATCAGTCTGAATAAATGTTCGATCTCTTTCAACCACGATTCAGCTCGTGCAGAACCTTCTGTTCCACGGAATTTGGGCGGATGTAAATTCTGAAATCGAGCCATGACAAGATCCATGGACATCTCTTCAAACTGATCAATCACACGCTCAACACCGGTGCTATTGGCAGCCTTAGCATCAATAGAAGGTGCCTTGCCCTTACCCCGACCTTTTGCTTTTCTAAACATCTACAAAATCAAGTGTAAAACAACAAATTCCAACTTAATATACAAACAACATAGAAACTCATATTTCCAATAACTCAAGTAAATCAAATTAGAGCAATGAAATTCAAATAAGCCAAACACATGCGCACATATATATTTGTGCCTATTCACGTGTACACAAGACTCGAAAGTAGAGCATTCCCAGTTATGCTCTGATACCATAATGTAAAGGCTCAATCCTAACGATGTGATTAATTATCACACAATGATAATTATCGTGTAAACATCGGAAGATTAGTTTACCATTTATTAACATGTGGCCCTAAAAATTTCGGCATGACCTCGTCGCACGAGAAACATACAACCAATACCAATAGTCAAAATATATATAGATATCATCAGTTTCATATCCATCAACACAAATCAAACTATGAAACACATATTCGTATTGAGCAAAATAAAATACATAAACTCCTTACACTCCAGGGACACACCCCTGGTACATATACGACTGGGATAAAAAGGAATATAAACCTCTCAAGTGTGGCTCCCACCGGATGCACCCTGTCTGGGACCCTGACCACCTGTACTACCTGCCATTGTCCACACACAAAGACAACAACAGCCCCCCTTGGGGGTGAGCCAAAGCCCAATATGGAACGATCATAGAATATACAACATGTATCTAGAAAATGTGATATATGATGTAATGCAATGCAATGCATGTCGTGTACGTACCAGGTCAATCACCCATCCACTGGGTGTATCTGAATCAATCAAATCGCTATCAAACCATAGTAGCTCGAGCCTGCCAAGCATAAGGGATCATCAGTGATGCGTCGTCAAAGCGTCATCACATCCCAAGTCTCGACATAGTCAGGGACATACACGGGATGACATCAGCAAGGTGCCACCAATCCCTCGTCTCAACAAATCATGGTAATCAGAGGAGACCACGATTCTCTATACCTTTCGGGCCATTTAATGCGGTTCATAGTATCGCGGTACCAATCTCCAATGATTATCCCAGAATCCAAAAATAAACAGGGTATTTAAGGATCATAGCTCAACGTGCATGTCATGCATCGATGTATGTATAAAAACTGATGTGTGTTAACAAAACATTTAATTTCATACACCGATGTGCCAATTCATGAATGCTATGAATGCCACATAATTTAAATAAAATCACGTAGCCACATAATCTCACGTAATTCAAAGAAGTCAACAAATCATATATCAAATGATACAGATACCTGTCGTATGTTACCCGATCGCAACATACCTTATTAGTTTAATTTTGATCGACGAGAGAACCGATATCTGTCCAATTGCTAACTACATAGAATCAAACAACACATATGTTATGTAATTCTGTACTAATAAAGTTATTTCATCTTTCTAATATAAAATTTGATAATTTCGTCATCAAATTACCACTCACACCAACACCAAACTAATAATTGACTTTATCCCTAAAAAAATAAAAATCAGCTCACAAACAGTAACCAAAATCAGAATTCCCGTTAACCATTTAAATGTATGATTCAATACTTAAACTATATTGAAGGATAATAATACTGAAGTCTATTTAATCAAGCAAATTAAATACCTTTTTACTTGGGGTGTCATCATATTTAAAATCACAGTGCACCATTCTATACTCAATGATAAATATGCAAGTACATATCTAACAGGTTTCTTAAATTACATGAACAACCCTAAATTATATTATACAACACTAAAATTATATTCTACAGCACTAGTAATGATCAATTCAACCTGTAATTAAAATCAGCTAATCATTTTATTAGTACCATCCTTCCGTTACTCAAACAATTACACATAAATTTGCTGAAGAAATTACCTCAAGCCTTCATTTCTTTTCGTTTTGTTCTTGCTGATTTTCGATGCAAAATTTGAAATAAAATTGGGTGTTGTCAAGCATAGATCGAAGATTTACAGTAGGGATAAGAACGACGATAAAACAATGAGGTTAGATATTCTGAACTCCTTTAGACACACGTTCGATTTTTAAAGAAAGTGAATGATGACTCACTACAACTCAATAAATCAATAATTTGTATCCTTTTCTGAATTTGTTGCACGTATAGAGGATATGAAACATTAATGTTAATTAATTATTTAAAAAAATATTTTCATGTTACAAAAAAATATACCCTAAATATATTCAATATTGGTAGTATTCATTTATTACTTTTCAATTATGATTAATTTACCAATTAATCGAAAATTTATAACATTAATCATGTCCTAATTTAACAAAATTAAATGTAATTATCGTTAATCGAACATCGGGGCATCACAAAGAACCAGTTGAGTCCGAGGTTCTCAAAGTTCGGCAGTCAACTCGCGAGAGAAGACCACCGGGTTGGCTTTCAGATTATGTTACTGAAAGCAACATTGCATACTGCTTATTAACAGAGGATGGTGAGCCATCAAATTTCCAGGAGACTACTCAAAGTTCGGATGTATCCATGTGGATGCAAGCTATGCAAGAAGAATTGAAAGCCTTAGGCAGAAATAAAACTCGGGATCTTATTACACTGCCACGATGGAGGAAAGCCATCGGTAACAGATGGGTGTACAAGATCAGGCGTGATGACAATAACCAAGTGAAACGATACCGTGCAAGATTGGTGGTGAAAGGATATGCTAAAAAAGAAGGTATCGACTTCAATGAGATATTTTATCATGTGGTCCGGCTTACTACAGTCAGAGTAGTATTGGCTTTGTGTGCGGTGTTTGACATACATCTAGAACAGCTAGATGTGAAAACAGCATTTCTTCATGGAGATCTTGAATAAAAAATCTATATGCTCCAACCGGAAGGTTTTGCAGAAATAGGCAAAGATAACTTGGTTTGCAGGTTGAACAAATCTCTGTACGGTCTCAAACAGACGCCGATGTGTTGATACAAGAGATTTGATTCCTATATCATGAGTCTTGGGTACAACATACTTAATGCAGATCCTTGTGCATATTTCAAGAGATCCGGGGATGATGATTATATCATTTTGCTGTTGTACGTGGACGACATGTTGGTAGCAGGCCCCACCAATGATCGAGTCCAAGAATTGAAGGCACAGTTGGCTAGGGAATTTGATATGAAGGACTTGGGACCAGCAAACAAAATTCTAGGGATGCAAGTTCACCTAGACAGAAGTAATAGGAAGATTTGGTTTTCTCAGAAAAATTATTTGTAGAAAATCTTGCAACGCTTCAACATGTAAGATTATAAGTCACTTTCTACCCCTCTACCTGTTAATTGCAAGTTATTATCTGAAATGTGTCCTAGCAGTGAAGAAGAGAGGATGGAGATGTCTCGAGTACCGTATGCATCAGCGGTGGGAAGTTTAATGTTCGTTATGATCTGTACAAGACCAGACATTGCACAAGCAGTGGGAGCAATCAGCCGATACATGGCGAATCCTGGACGAGAGCATTGGATTACGGCTAAGAGGATCCTTAGATACATTAAGGGTACCTCGAATGCTGCATTATGTTATGGAGGACCAGATTTTACACTCAGGGGCTATGTGGATTCAGATTATGTAGGTGATCCAGATAAAAGAAAATCTACTACTGGATATGTGTTTACACTTGCAGGAGGAGTAACAAGCTGGGTTTCAAAACCGCAAACAGTTATGGCATTATCTACAACGGATGCGGAATATATGACAGCTACTCAAGCTTGCAAGGAGCGATATGGATTCAAAGGCTATTGGAGAAGATTGGCCATAAACAAGAAAAAGTTAATCTATTTTGTGACAGTCAAAGTGCCTTGCACATTGCAAGGAATCCAGCCTTTCATTCCATAACGAAACACATTAGAGTACAGTTTCACTTTGTGCGGGATGTAGTAGAAGACGGAAGTGTGGATATGCAGAAAATCCATACGAAGAATAACATAGTTGATTTTCTGACAAAGCCGGTTAATGCTGATAAGTTTGAGTGGTGCAGATCCTCAAGTGGCATAGCAAAAACATAAGCAGCGGGGTAAGACAAGATTGAAGGGTGTGGAGATGTGCTTGATTCTCAATCAAATCTTCAAGTGGGAGAAATATTGACAGATTGTCCACCCACAATTAGTGTGGGTGGTTGGCATTTAGGAGTTGGGGAGATGACAGCTGGGAGATGTGCATTTGCACATCTTCAACCATATAAATAGAGTTCATTTCCTTCATTCTAAATCATCACATTTCAGAGTGTTCTCTCATATCTCTACATTTGAGTGTGTATTCTATAATATTTGTGAGGTCGTTTTTCTCCTATATTGAGAGTGTTGTTCTCTTTGAAAGATAGCAAGATGTTGTAACCTACAAAATATTATAGTGGAATATTTTCATCTTGTCCATAATTTTTACCCTAATAATTTTTAGGGGTTTTCCACGTAAATTATTGTGTCTATTTTATTCTTCATTTTCGTTATTTTCTATCTCATGTTGTCGCATCTGAGGCAAACATATAAATGAATATTCCAATGTGAATTTTTGATTTGTTTTGTACTTAGAAAATGGTATTATTTTGTGAATTTGGGGATAATCAGGGGGAAATGATGTGGGTAAGGTGCAATGAATCCTTCGCAATCTTCTTTATTCACGTGGTGGCAACTTTGTAAATTTTGCAATGAGGTACATGGTTCGAGTGTGATGCCCCGAAATTAATTATATGCAATTTGGGCATTGATGATGGTTATGTGATTATTTATAATGGTAATTGATTATGTGATGGGTAATGAAGTGTTAACATGATTTAATTGTATTGATTGTCAATTATGAGGAAAGCATGATTTAGTGGAAGTTTAATGCATTTTTGTAAATGCTTTTAAAATACCATGTTGGGGTATTTTATACATCATGTTAATTAATGGGTACAAGTTTAATTAAATTAACCCATATACCCCCCACTATACCTTTTCCCTTCACTTTACCAATCACACTTAAAATCCCCAAATCATTTCCACAACCCTAACCTCACCCCATTTTCGAAATTCTTCAAAGGAGGAAGAAGGAAGCTCCACAATACCTTTGTTTTTAAGATCTTTGTTAAGATTTGGAGTCTTCAAGAGGTATGGAACCCTTCCTAAAGTTTTTATGATGTTTTGGTTTTGAAATGGGGTGATTTTGAAGTGATTTATGTGGGTTTATTTTGAGTATGTGTTGTATGTTGTTGGGGTATGATTTTTGAAGTGTTTTATGTGGGTTTTGATGATGTTGATGTTGTAGGAAAGTTTGGGTTTGAAAGGTATAAGTTGGAGCTTGCAAAATGCTAAAGAATTGTGAAAAATCGCGCACCAACAGGTGGCGATCGATCGCCGAAGGCCAGTAGCAAAAATCGCTACAGGCGATCGATTGCCATATTTTTTAGCGATCGATCGCCGCAAGGCAAAAAGCGAGGCGATCGATCGCCTCAAGTAGCGATCGATCGCCACTGTTTAAAAAGTGGAAAATGATGATTTTTGATGATTTTTTTGGTATTTGGCTATTATTTAGCTTCTAATATTGATTTGTATGGTTGTGTAGAACCATCCCAGGTGCCAACGACATCAATGAGATAAAGTTCTCCAATTTCTCCACTTTTGGAATTTAGGTACGTAAGACGCGTACGGGCATCGGACGGTAACATATTCTTACACTATGACTACGCAATAATTGTATAAGTAATTACGATGTTATGACGATGATAATGATAAGTAAGTTGATAATGATGTCTATGAAATGATGATGTTTATATGATGTTTATACAACGATACGATGTTTATGATATGGTAAGATGTCATACGATAGGGTAAGATGCCCACGTGGTAAGATGCCACACGATGTTTATGATATGGTAAGATGCCATACGATAGGGTAAGATGCCCATGCCCACGTGGTAAGATGCCACACGATGTTTATGATATGGTAAGATGTCATACGATAGGGTAAGATGCCCACGTGGCAAGAGGCCACACGATGTTTATGATATGATAAGATGCCATACGATAGGGTAAGATGCCCACGTGGTAAGATGCCACACGATGTATGATATGGTAAGATGTCATACGATAGGGTAAGATGCCCATATGCATGACTATGAAACAGGGACAACTAAGTGTATTAATACGATTAACCAGGAAGTATATGTTACGATTATTTTCATGCATTTATTTATATGCCATCACCTCATGATGTTAAGTAATGATGTACATGCTCATGATGGGTTGTTCCTGTAGGTACACTTTTGGACCGAAGGGCCTAGGGTCGGGTTGAGGCAGTGAGCTAAAAGGAGCAAGATGAATATAGGATACATGATTTTGATAGTCTCTACTCTAGGAGTAGTGTAAATCTATAACTTTAACATTCATTATTGAGAATGTAATTAATTAGTTTTTGAAATTTTATTATGACCTGTAATCTTATTAGCTCAAAGCTACAATCGGAACCCTAAGATGTTATGAATGCATGTTTAGTCCATGATACGTGTATATATGATGTTAAGGTAGGAAGACCCTACATCGAGTCTCGAATCTTTCCCAATATATTAAGCAAAAAGGGGCTATTGCAGGAATGGCAACGGGGCGGGTATGGGACTGGTTTGGCCAATCCCAAGACCCGCTCGCTACACATAAAACCCGGACCCGCCCAGCCCCGCCCCGCTTAGACCCGCGAACCCGGCGGGGTTACCCGCCCCGCCCCGGTTCCAGATTTTTTTTTGTTTTTTATTTTTAAAAAAAAATTAGTTAGAAATCAATTTTGAAACACAAAAGTTGAGTTTTGTGATTAAATTTCATGTTTTCTCTAATAAATATTTATAATAAGCATTGTAAAACTATCTTTAAGCTACTAAATATTTATTAATTTGCTCTTATTTCTTTCAAAATGTCCAACTTCTTTAACATGAACACATGAATTTTGATATAAAATTAAATAATGACACTTTATGATTCAATCAAAGAAGTGAAATGTATAATCAATATCAAATTTTTTTTTTTAAAAAATAAAAATGTATAGCGGGGCAGGTCCGGGCGGGTTCGGCCAATCCCAGGACCCTCCCCACCCCACTTCCAAACCCGGTTGAAGCGGGTCCAAACCTGCCCCGGCGGAGCGAGTTCAATGCGGGTCCAGATTTGGACCCATCCCATTGCCATCCCTATTCCTAGCGGCTAACGTACCCCTAAGAAAGCAGATAATCATCTGAAAGTGTACTCTTGGTTCAATTTTTATTTTTATTTTTATTTTTTGGCAGTGAATGGAAATGAATGGCTCGCACGTGGTTTTCCTTGTGAATTATTATTGATACCCCTCGATGGGGGGTTGATCTACCTAATGGGTTTTAACCGACCCAATCTGATTAAGCAATGAGTTGTAGGGTTTTGGAAGACATCTATATTCTCGGGATAAACATGGATCTAGTTACCATATACAATACTATTTCATATTGACTAGAACTCTTCTCCCAGATTGACTAGAACTCTACAATTATAGATTGACTAGAACTCTTATTCTATATTGATTGAGACTCTATCTCTACATCTATAAATAGAGGGCACCTAACCCTCATTCAGGTACGTTCACTTACGCATTACTTACACGCTATTGCTTACGTCTTTCATAATACACCTTTCATATTATGCAAAGCCTACAATTTCAATACTTTTTCTATTGAAGCATATACTGACTTGAGCGTCAGAGTGTCTTCGCCTACGGGCGGAGTCATCTTATCCTTTTTTTTTTATATACAGGGATACATTGGGAGCGGTTCAATTCAGTTTATAGAAGATAAATCGTTTGTTGCATTATCGCACGACATTTATTAAAGATCACACTTTTTGGTGATATCAATTATCATCAAAGTTGATAATACGAAAAATTTATTAATAAGTACAAGGGGTCGGGGTGGGTATCGTTTATCGGGTATTGGTACGCAACCCGACCTGAAAGGGTAATATCCTATCGGGTCGGGTTCGGATTTACACTCAAACCTATCACATGCTCACAACGACAGGTGGGCGACAGCTCACTCTCACAAACCATCGTCTACTCGTCTCCCCGCCAACGGGCAGCCACCGTCGACCCTAGATCAAATGATAAAGCTCTCATGGAGTCACGATACACGTCAATCTGTGTTGGCCGATTAATTTTCGGTTGTTGATGGCCGATGGGTTTCCACTTTCAATCTCTTAATTTTGTTGCTATCCGTTTGTAAATTGTATATTATGTGTCTGAGACTCTTGAGTGATGGCTGATGGTTTCCACTTTTTTAGTGCTGTTGATTTTGTTGTTGTATCTAGTGTTGATTTTGCTTTTTTTGCACCAGATTATTTACTCTCTTTGCACCAGATTTTTTGTTGTTTTATGCTCCCGATTTTCGGATAGATAATAAATAACTGATCGGCCATCACACATTGACGTGTACCGTGACTCAGTTGGAGCTTTATCTTTTGATCTAGGGCGGGCGGTGCTGGCCGGTGGTTGCAAGGCGAGCAGATGATGGTGCTTGAGAGAGAGCTGTTTCCCGCATGTGGCTGTGAGCCTGTGAGATGTTTGAGTGTGAAATTGTAAATGTAGTGTAATATCAGATTTTGCTTTTGAAATGGGTTAAAATTTCCGATTGTCCGATGCATGAAATCTACCTGGGTCAAAAATTTCGGATACTCGAACCCGATTGGGTAACATATCGAAACCAGACACTAACCCGAATTTCAAAATTTCGGTTCGAGTTTATCTAAACCCAATTTTTTAAAAAAATACCCGGCCCGATCGGGTAATGCAAGTTGGGTCGGGTACCTGATACCCGATAACCGACGCCCACCCCTAGTCTGAATTACAAAATACAATCAACTGACCAATTGATACATTAATACCAATTATATCCCTATGTTTGCTTTGGCTAGTTAAAATTCAATCTATTATCAAACTTATTTTGGTTTATTTATGCGCAAATTAACAATCGTTTTATTTGGACAGATGTATTTGGATTTCAAGGAAATTTATGATCGAAATGTCAAAAATTTATTGAAAATATATTGGAGAAGAATATAAAATTTGGAATACTTAACTGCATTAAACAATTTAGATAGTTAAAAAAAAAACTTAAATCACATATGTCTATGTTTTGGGAGTATCTTTTCATTTTCCAAAAGCATATTTTCACCCTAATTTTAACATCTTATAATTCAGTTCATATTCTATAATCAACTTTTTTCATCGACCGAAAATAATTTAATCATTACACTATGTTAGTATAACGTAATATATCATCTCTAACACCTAAAAAACTTAATAATCCAACATATTCTGACATAATGATTATATTAAAAGTATGGCACACATTAATAATCACTAATTTATTCACCAACTGGAGAGATCATTAACCTCCTTCGTTTCCTCTTTCAGCACCTTTGAAGAAGCCAAATCTTCTTCGGCTTTAGTGGTTCTCTCCGGCTGGGGCGGAGTCATGACTTCCCCCACAGTTCTGGCAATTACTTCAGTTAATTGCTCCATAGGCATTCCCCCAGTAGAAAATGTTTGAGTAACATTTTGAGATGACTCTACATCATCTCCTCCTCCTCCTTCGCGCACCGAGGACAATGAAGGGGGATTTCGTATATTCCCCCTTGAACCTTCTGTAAGTAATCCTAAAAGCATACAACGCAGCGGAATAAAATTTCGGATTACTAAACCGCGAATCTATACATAGGGATTCATATCGGATAAAGGTTTTACGAAGGTCTCACCCTTGTAGCGTGTTTGAGCAGATTCCACGGAGCAGCACCACGTCCAACGCCTCCTCCGAGTCACTAGCAAAACTTAACAAGTTTTGCATCAACGGTATCCACACGATCAAATCGGGTGAAGGGATAGTTTAAGAACAAGTTGCTAGACAAGTTCTTAGACTGGAACAAGAAGCACACTCGATTCCAAATCGATTAATGGCACGAAACACCAAGAGCACCATTCGGTTATCAAGAAAACCGAGAGCACCTTGTGAAGTGGGTGGCCGTGTGCTTCAAGGGTTTTGGTTGGAATGATATGAATTGTTGTCTAACAATTAATCATAACCTTGTATTTATATTATAAGATTTAATTAAGGTTTAAGGCTTTCTTAAAGCCTCATGGGCCCAAACCCATGATTTAATTAAATCCTAAATTAAGACTCTTCTTAATTTAATTAATTCATCCAATGAATTTAATTTCCCTTCTCGATTTAATCTTTTGTGCGACCCGATAGGATCTTGTAATGTTGGCAGTGACATAAAATCTCATTTTATGTCGCAAGCATTGAGCGGTATCTAGCAACACATCAATGCTACCCAAATTACAAGAATGTCAATGACTCGACATAACCTTTAGAACTTGTGATAATATTAACCATGTAACTTAATCCCTTTTGTTAGGATCGGTCCGGAGTGTTTAGAGGGGGGGGGGGGTGAATGAACACTCCTTACAAAATTTATCCCTTGTGATTTCTTTCTGATTAGTGAAGGAAATCTGTTACTTAATCAACTCTTTGAACAGAACAGACCACTAATAAGTAAGTGCGGAAACGGTCTGCTCTTGTATAAGTAAGAACAGCTCGATGGCTAAGTGCAGAATGATAAGACACAGGATATGTTTCTGGAAGTTCGAAGGTGGTGTAATCCTTCTACGTCTCCCCTTCTTCCAATTAAGGAAGGTTTATACTAGAAGACTTTGATTTATACAATCCTGTTGTACAAACCCGATTCAGGCTGGATTTACCTCACTACCAGTCTGAAACTCCTGGTCACTCAACCTGCTCAGACACACTCTGTCTGACAGTTACAAAATGTTGCTCACTTCTATTTTTCAATACACAATGTGCACAGTGATCCTACAATGATCAAATGTTACAAAGTAATTGCGCTTAAATGAATAACTTCAGCTCGAAAGCTTCTGTACTTTGTAAGCGTGTGCTGTTTAGCTTTCTTGTATCTTTTTCAATTGATCAGCGTGAGTTGTAGAGTCGAGAGTCTTTTGCATCTGTTTGTTGCATCCTTTTATAGTTGAAGGTGGCAACGGCATTGTTTCCCTTAATGTGCAGCTATGACTCTTTTTAGACTCTGAGAAAGCTACAGTCTTCTTCTTCAGGATACTTGCCGTTCTGGTATATGCTTTCGGCGACCGTCAGGTAAGCTCTTCTTTGTCTTCTTACCTATTATGGCAATCTTCAGTCTTTGGTCCTTTGTAGCATTAATTGCAGCATTAAATGCTGCAATAAATATCCGTTGATGATTCGGACTGAGAAGCCATCCTTTATGTATCCTTGACTGCTCTGATCTGATAAAGGTTGAGATCGATCTGAAGCATCGATCTTGTCATTCTGGAATCCATCGATCCGGTCTGATATGTACTATTCTTTATCAGTTTGCTCTGATATGTCCGATTGATCTGGTATGCCTAATTTCCATCGATCCGGTCTGAAATGCTTTTCCATCTTGATCTGTTGAGTCCGATTGATCTGGTCAATCTGATTTCTATCGATCCGGTCTGAACTGTTTTGTCATCTTTAAAATCTCATCGATAAGGTCCGGAACTAACAAATTCCCCCTTTTTGATGATGACAAAACCTAGCTTCTAAGTCTTTTTAACCAGTCTTGATAAGAGCTCTGAAGCGAATGCTTTCGGATCGATTACTTCTTTGCTCAAAATAAATGAACATCATTAAGTTTGATCGATTCAATCTTTTATTATTAAGCCTTTATTAAAGTTCAAAATAAATGAACAAGGACTTAATCAAAAGAAGGATTTTATTGATCATCAAGAAATCCTAAATACAGACAGTCTGACAAGTTAAATGACTAAGACTGCTATCTTCTTGAGCTTGGAGGCGGCTTGAAGTCTGTCTTCTTTTCCCCCTTTTTGTCAGCAGCAATCTCTTGAAGGAATTCAACAACTTGGGCTAGCTGCGCGCTGATAGCGTCAAGACGAACGTCTTGAGCGCGGAGGGAGTTAGAAACAGATGCTCTGACTTCAGTGGCTAACTCGACCTGCTCTTTCCTCAGACTGTTCTTGTAGGAGGCTTGTTGAGAAAACAGATCGTTGATGCCGCGCTGGAGGCTTCCGATACTGGCAGTCATTTTCTCTTTGAAAGAATTAAAGTCCAAAGTTGTGACTCTTTGACTTTGATGAACTTCGAGAATTCGTTGAGTTAATGACAGACAGTTATCAGAAAAGTGCTGGATAGTCCGGGCCAGGGATGGATGTGCATCAGATAGCTGGCTGGGAGAGTGATCTGATGATGACATAGCAGGATCATCTGCTTCAGCAATCGGCACGATGGAAGAAATGGCAGCTTGATGACTTTCGGATCGGATCAGAGTGACCAGATCCGAAGAAAAACTATGAATGAATGCCAAATCTTCATCTGATGGTCCCGGAGGAGAGTGGGGACTGGAAGGTTCCTCATCTTGGAGAGCTGCAACCACTGTAGATACCACCAAATCCGGATCGAGGAGATCTGGTACTTCAGTTGTTGCACATTCTTCAGCTGGACTGTTTGGAGCAAGGGAGGCTGATGACTTCAATGGAATAGATGTTGTCGGAGAATCCAACAGAACATTCATTGATTCATCATCTGTTGCAGACGGAGCATTAGGCAATGGCTGCTCCGCTGTCTGTTCTGGTACGAGTTCTGCAGGCTGAGCTTCTGTCTGTTTTGCTTCAGCAGAAGGAATAACCTCGATAAAAGGTTCTGCCAGAGTCTTGCTGACAGAAGGATGATCCGGGCTTGTGGCTGGAGTGGAGATACCTAGCATCTGTCGTTGAAAGCGGACAGCTAGGGATAGAGCATGAATGTCCATATCAAGTTGAGCAATCACAGCCCCATCATCTCTGGCAGTAGGAGCAAGCGGATCGAAGTTCTTCTTTTTGGCAGTGAAAAGCAGATTGGCCAGTCTGAATCTGTGTTTTGCCGTAAATAACGCTCTGCGCTGCACCGCAAGTCGAACATCATCAGTTTCTGTGCCTCTCAGAACCTCGTCTTCCATCTTCTTCAGTCTGTGCAACTTGCCGTAGAACATATCAATGTGGTTGACAGTCCGGTACTAGACATATTCATCAAAAACCACAAGGAGTTCAGCGAGCTTCTCATCAACATCCTCCATAGCGATGTCGATGGCAGTCTGTGCAGCAGATTTGGGTTTAGAAGAGATGGGTTCTGTGAGAATGGCTTTTCCCTTGCCGGTGGAGGAAGGGGACTTAATCCCTGATTGGGTATAGTCACCCAACTCAGTGATAACTATCCCTTTGACCACGGGATTGGCAGAGGGAATTCTAAGGGTGACTTTGGGTGCAGGGGTTGAGGCTGGTGAAGGCTGAGTGGGGGGTTGAGGTGCAGGGGTTGCTTTAGTGGGTGGCAGTATGGGTGGAGGTAGATGTCTGGTTGGTTTGGTAATCTGGGTTCGGGGTTTTTTGGGAAGTGGCTTGGTTGGGGATGAGTGAGCAGACTGGGTTTCTTCTGAGTCAGTCTGAATGGTCAGCTTCCGCTTGACCCGAGGTTTGCGCACATCAGCATGTTCCTCGTCCTTCTCAATCTTGACTGAGACCAGAGTTGTAGGAGTAGGCGGAGCACTCTTGGACTTCAGCAGTGCAAGCCCTTTGGAGTTAAGGACCTTAAAGGGGCGGAGAGCAGACGGCTTGCTCAGCTCGAGGCCTAAGGACTCCAAGAGCTTGCTGAGAGGAACAGCAAAGCATACGGCGTGCTTGGATGCAATCACCGTTTCCAGCAGTACTCCAAACAAAATCATGGACCAGTTTATCTTCTGTCCAGATACAATAGCTGCCATAGCCCTGAACTTCTCGGCGGTTACAGCATCGAAGCTTCCTGCTTTACCCAAAAGTGGCTTGGCTACCACTTCGCACAGCACCTGGAAATGGAAGAGCATTTCCTTCTTCTTAAATGAGGGTTGCAATCGGTGGCCAGAAATAGAAATCTTCCCCTGAAGATCTAAGAGAGATGCTGGAGGAGTCTGTCCGAACTCTGTCAGGCCGGAACTGGGGAGGCCAAAGGTCTTGGCCATTGTTGTTGGCGAGATCTCGAAAGATTTGCCCTTGACAGTTGTAGAGATGGATGACTTCCGGGAGACGGCGTTGGCGAACAGCTCGCGGATTTCTGGTTCATAAACAACGGATCCGCATTCCAAAAAATTCCGTAAACCAGATGATTCCAGGGCTCTAAAAATGGACACCATCGCAGCATCTTCTCCCCTGTAGATGTCATCAAACTCAACGGAGAGTGAGTTATGAGTGATGGTAGCCATATGAAAGAAGTTTAAAGAAGGTGCGAAGAGTAAGAGAGTAGGAGAGTAAGAAGATAGAAAGCGGTAAACTGTAAAAAGTGAAAAAGTATGAAATGTTCAGCCCGCTAAATAGGAGAGAGAAGACACGTGTCTTTATCTCCAAGACTGAGAAATAAATTATTCAAAATAAACGGTCAGGATGAAGAAAGATAAGGCGGTTAAAGTACAACTAGTTAAAAGGTTAATCAGTCCGGGCTGTTTTGTTTTTTTTTTTTTTTTTAAGAAAAAAACAAATAATTGTCCAAACAGATCATAGGATAAAATCAGACTGACAAGTATCGGTCTGAAAGTTCGGACCGGTCTGTGTCTTTCTGAACATTGTATTATCGATCTGTAGTGACAAAAATCTTTAAGAGTGAAAAGAATAAAAACATCTAAACTAATTAAGATAAGTCAATTAAACCAAGAATTTGACGGAAATAATTAAACTTAGCCTCAGGAAGTGGTTTGGTGAAGATGTCTGCTGCTTGCTGCTCTGTTGAAACGTGTTCGATCCGAATTTCCTTTTTGCCAACATGATCTCGAATAAAATGATGTCGAATATCAATGTGCTTTGTTCGAGAGTGCAAAACTGGATTATACGTTATAGCGATTGCACTTGTGTTGTCGCAAAATATCGGAGAGTCAACAGCTTGAATGCCGTAGTCTTTGAGCTGGTGTTGAATCCAGAGCATTTGAGCGCAACAGCTTCCAGCGGCTAGGTATTCTGCCTCAGCTGTGGATGTGGCAATAGATGTCTGCTTCTTACTGAACCAAGAGATCAATCTTTCACCTAGAAATTGACATGTTCCACTGGTGCTTTTACGATCGATCTTACACCCAGCGTAGTCTGCGTCTGAATATCCGATCAAGCTGAAGTTTGAATCTTTGGAGTACCAAAGACCAACGTTCTGAGATCCTTTTAAGTATTTCAGAATACGCTTGGCAGCAATGAAATGTGATTGCTTTGGTTCTGTCTGAAATCTGGCGCACATACAGACTGAAAACATAATATCGGGCCGGCTCGCTGTAAGATACAATAGCGATCCGATGAGTCCTCTATACATGGTTACTTCAACTGCCGTTCCCCCCTTCGTCCTTGTCTAACTTGATTGTTGGACTCATTGGAGTTGATGCAGTTGAGCATGTTTCCATTCCAAATCTCTTGAGGAGCTCTTTGGTATACTTGGTCTGATTGATGAAAATGCCATTGTTGAGCTGTTTTACTTGAAGACCCAGAAAGAATGACAATTCTCCCATCATGCTCATCTCGAACTGTCCCTGCATTAACTTAGAAAATTTCTCGCACAATAGGGTATGTTCCCCCTTAATGAATTTAAAGAGAGTTTTATCTACTGAACCGATCTGAAAATCATGGTTCAGCAGAAATTGAGATAGAGTGTCATACCAGGCTCTTGGAGCTTGTTTCAGACCATACACTGCTTTATTCAGTAGGTATACATGATTAGGATACGAATGGTTCTGAAATCCAGGTGGTTGCTCAATGTAGACTTCTTCCTGAAGCTTTCCATTAAGAAAGGTGCTCTTGACGTCCATCTGATATACTTTGAAGTCTTTAAAGGCAGCATATGCAAGAAAGATTCGGATTGCTTCAAGTCTGGCGACTGGTGCAAATGATTCATCGAAGTCGATTCCTTCTTCTTGTCTGAATCCCTGTGCCACCAGTCTGGCTTTGTTTCTAACCACAGTTCCATCGGCGTCTAGCTTATTTCTGAAAACCCATCTGGTTCCAATAACAGGCAGATCGCTTGGTCTGGGAGTTAGACTCCAAACTTGATTTTGTTCGAATTGATTAAGCTCTTCTTGCATTGCTTTAATCCAGTTGAAATCAGTCAGAGCTTCATCGATCTTCTTGGGTTCCAGAGTTGAGATGAAAGCAGCATGAGTGAACTCATCCATCATCTGTCCTCTGGTTCTAATCGGTGCAGAAGGACGACCAATCACTAGATTAGGTGGATGCTTCTTAGTCCATCGATAGCTTGACTCTGGATTGTCTGGTTCGGTCGGAATAATAGTAGCAGCATGATCTGCATCTACTTTAATATTTGAGTCAGGAGTATCTGGATCAGCTCGATCTGAAGAAGCTTCAATGGCCTGATCCGGTCTATCTGGCACTTCTGGTTCTGGTGGATTGTCTCTTGACCTGTTAGCTACAATCTCATCATCACTGTTAGCTTCGAGATGGATACTTTCCATCTGATTTTGAATTGAATCTTTGTTGCCCTCAACACATAATGATTCATCAAAAACTATATGAACAGATTCTTCTACAGTTAAAGTTCGATTATTAAACACTCGATAAGCTTTGCTAATTGATGAATATCCTAAGAATATACCATTATCTGACTTAGCTTCAAATGCTGTGAGATGACTCTTACCATTGTTGTGAACGAAGCATTTACAGCCAAATACATGAAAGTGAGAAACAGATGGTCTGTTACCAGTCCATATTTCATATGGAGTGAGATTCAGCTTCTTGTTAATCATAGATCGGTTTTGAGTGTAGCAAGCAGTATTTACAGCTTCTGCCCAGAACTTTTGAGAGATTCCAGAATCAGCAAGCATTGTTCTTGCTGCTTCCTTGAGCGTTCTGTTTCTTCGTTCTGCAACTCCATTCTGTTGAGGAGTTCTGGCGGCTGAAAACTCATGCTTGATTCCATGATCTTCTAGAAAGGATTCAAGATTCTGATTTGAAAACTCAGTGCCTTTGTCACTTCGAATCCTGTCTATGCTGGATGATTTCTCGTTCTGAGTGCGTTTCAGCAGCTTTATCAACTTCGGACCGGTCTGATCTTTACTGCTCAGAAATATAGTCCATGTAAAGCGTGAATAATCATCAATAACAACAAGAGTATACCGCATTCCCCCTAAACTTGTTATTGGTATAGGACCAAACAAGTCCATATGCAGTAATTCTAAACAGCGGGAGGAGGATTTGGCATTCTTGTTTTTGAAGGATGATCTGATCTGTTTGCCCATTTGGCAAGCTTCGCAGATCTTATCCTTAGCAAAGTCGATCTTGGGCAGACCGATAACTAAATCATGTTTACACAGGCTAGCAATGGTCTTAAAGTTGATATGATTCAAGCGCTTATGCCATAGCCAGTGTTTATTATCATTGTTAGCGATGAAGCAAGTAGGATTATCAGGTTGAGCATGATTCCAGTTAATCTTATATGTGTTTCCATTCCTGATTCCTACGAGCATGGTTATACCGTCTGATGATTTAACAGTGCAAGTGTGTTTATGAAATTCTACAGCATAACCATTATCACAGAGTTGACTGATACTAATCAGATTATAGCACAGATTTTCAACTAACAGCACATCATTGATAATAATGTTACCATGGACAATCTTACCCTTGCCCACGGTCTTACCCTTTGAGTTATCTCCGAAGATGATTTTGGGTCCAGTGCATTCTGTGACTTCAGACAGCAGCTTGATGTTTCCAGTCATGTGACGAGAGCACCCGCTGTCCAAGTACCAATTTGATGCGAGATTCTTCTGTACCTGTCATCACACATATTTATTGTTGGTACCCAATCCTATTTGGGTCCAGAACGGATTAGCCCTTTGGGAACCCACACCTGTATCAGCTTTAGTGGCTTGTGTGTGTAGGGTGTGCTATGTGCTGGTCTGTTTCGATGTTGTGTGTGATAATGTGTGCGCTGTGAAAACCTTTGATTTTCATAAGGTAGTCTATATCTTCGTTGAATCGGTTTTGAGTTATAGTAATTGTATTGTCTTCCTTGCCTTCGATCTTGCATTTTTGAATTTGGTCTCACAAACACAAATCTTGCTGGTGCCTTATCGTTGGCTTGGTCGACATAACCAATCCCTTTTCTCAAATTTTGATTTACGTAAGAGACTCCTGTTTGAATCTTAGGTGCTTCAGTTTCATATACTGTGCTGGATTTAACAAATGTCATTTGTTTGACTTGATTCTTTACCAGCAACAGCTCAGACTCATCTTTGGTGCATTCTTTGGTGTCAAAGCCTATGCCGGTGAAATCACCGACATTTCTTTGAGCTTCTTGTAATTCTTCCAATGATGTTCTGGATTTTGTCCATGTTTTGAATATATGTGAGAGCTTAGCATTTTGTGTGCTAATTCTCTTATTTTCTTCATGGAGCTGATCATAAGAGATTTTCAGCTTATTCAGCTCGATTTGGAGATTTTTGCACTCACCCTGCTCAGAGCAGCTTGGTTTGTTGTGCTCATCCATTTGAGTACTGATTTTGGCTTTATTCTTCTCAAATGATTCAGCTAAGATCCTATAATCATTTGCCATGTCTTGCAGTGCGGACATGAGCTCTTCTCGTGTAAAATCATTTGATTCAAATTCGAATACCTCATCTGTCTGACTCATTTCTTCATCTGCCATCAGACATTGAACCTCTTCTTCGCTTTCGCTGGAAGAGTATTCAGAGCTGTCTGAATCGGAATCAGTCTGAGCCCATTTGCTGTTTCCTTCCTCAGCAACTAAGACTTTTTGGGATTTTCCATGATTCTTGCGGTCTTTGTGGTGCTTCTTCTTTCTATCATCACGATGCTTCTCTTTCCTTTCTTCTTTCTTCGGTCTGGTGCAATCTGCAATAAAGTGTCCGGTCTTACCACAATTGTAGCAAGCCTGATCGTTAACAGTATCATCTTTTCTTGATTTATAATGATGAGAGGGTTTGAAGTTCCTCTTATTTTTAGACATAAATTTACCGAATTTCTTTATAAATAATGACATAGCATCGTTACTCATCTGTTCAGCAGATCGGTCTGATGTTGAAGCGATCTGGTCTGGGATGGCTGCCAGGGCCTTGTTGGGTTGAGAGATGAATGGCTCTGCTTCACCTCTGCTTATTAGTTCAAACTCATAGGCCTTGAGGTCTGCAAACAGATCATGAAGTTCAACCTTGTTAAGGTCTTTTGATTCCCTCATGGCAATGGTCTTTACATCCCATTCCTTTGGCAGAGCTCTCATCACTTTCAGAGCGATCTCTCTGTTAGAATATTCCTTCCCCAGACCATTCAGTTCATTTATGATGCTGGTGACTCTTTCATCAAACTCATTTAGAGTTTCACCACTTTTCATCTTTATGCTCTCAAATCTTTGAAGAGCCACAGTTAACTTGTTTTCTTTGGTCTGGTCGTTGCCTTCACATAGCTGTGCTATCTTCTCCCAAATTTCTTTGGCAGTAGAGCACATTTTGATTTTGCTGAACATGTTCTTGTCCAAAGTTTTGAACAAGATGTCTTTGGCCACATTGTCGAGGTTTGCTTTCTTTCTATCCTCATTCGTCCAGAGGGATCTGTCTTTTTCTACCATTTGTGGTTCTCCACTGGTAGTGGCGACTGCTGTATTTATTTTTAGGATCTTCATTGGTCCATCGGTGATGACGAACCACATGTCGTCATCCTGAGCTGCCAGGTGAGCTTGCATTCTGATTCTCCAGTCATCATAATCTTCTTTTGAGAACATGGGGATTTTGTTGAATGATGCCATCAGCTTAATATTCTTTGTGCTGATTAAGATGACCTGCTCTGATACCACTTGTTAGGATCGGTCCGGAGTGTTTAGAGGGGGGGGGGTGAATGAACACTCCTTACAAAATTTATCCCTTGTGATTTCTTTCTGATTAGTGAAGGAAATCTGTTACTTAATCAACTCTTTGAACAGAACAGACCACTAATAAGTAAGTGCGGAAACGGTCTGCTCTTGTATAAGTAAGAACAGCTCGATGGCTAAGTGCAGAATGATAAGACACAGGATATGTTTCTGGAAGTTCGAAGGTGGTGTAATCCTTCTACGTCTCCCCTTCTTCCAATTAAGGAAGGTTTATACTAGAAGACTTTGATTTATACAATCCTGTTGTACAAACCCGATTCAGGCTGGATTTACCTCACTACCAGTCTGAAACTCCTAGTCACTCAACCTGCTCAGACACACTCTGTCTGACAGTTACAAAATGTTGCTCACTTCTATTTTTCAATACACAATGCGCACAGTGATCCTACAATGATCAAATGTTACAAAGTAATTGCGCTTAAATGAATAACTTCAGCTCGAAAGCTTCTGTACTTTGTAAGCGTGTGTTGTTTAGCTTTCTTGTATCTTTTTCAATTGATCAGCGTGAGTTGTAGAGTCGAGAGTCTTTTGCATCTGTTTGTTGCATCCTTTTATAGTTGAAGGTGGCAACGGCATTGTTTCCCTTAATGTGCAGCTATGACTCTTTTTAGACTCTGAGAAAGCTACAGTCTTCTTCTTCAGGATACTTGCCGTTCTGGTATATGCTTTCGGCGACCGTCAGGTAAGCTCTTCTTTGTCTTCTTACCTATTATGGCAATCTTCAGTCTTTGGTCCTTTGTAGCATTAATTGCAGCATTAAATGCTGCAATAAATATCCGTTGATGATTCGGACTGAGAAGCCATCCTTTATGTATCCTTGACTGCTCTGATCTGATAAAGGTTGAGATCGATCTGAAGCATCGATCTTGTCATTCTGGAATCCATCGATCCGGTCTGATATGTACTATTCTTTATCAGTTTGCTCTGATATGTCCGATTGATCTGGTATGCCTAATTTCCATCGATCCGGTCTGAAATGCTTTTCCATCTTGCTCTGTTGAGTCCGATTGATCTGGTCAATCTGATTTCTATCGATCCGGTCTGAACTGTTTTGTCATCTTTAAAATCTCATCGATAAGGTCCGGAACTAACACCTTTGTCCATGTGTTTAGATTGAACACGAGTCATGGAATAGTCATACTCGTATATTCAATCTTTATTTCTTGATCCCCAAGTAGAACTAGAATAAACGAATAAGCTCGATATCTCATATCGACTCATTCGAGCATGGCCATGCATTTTAGTTCTCACTTGATCAAGGGCCAAACACATCTCCTGTTATATAAGAGGGACAAATCCTATCTCGATCAGTCAACATCCCTCTACATAATTCGTAGTGTATCCAATAGTCGCCTTTATAGTATACCCTGTTACGGGTAACGTTTGACAATATCAAGATACATAACTCCTTATGTTGGGATCTCTGATGATCACAAGTCGTAAGGATTACATACATTATTATCACTATGAGAATTGCATATGACAATCATATAACTATCCATGTTGCATTCTCATGGTGGGTCTGTCCAGTACATCGTTCTCTAACATGTACCCATGTATTGATTTGATATCTCATATCAATGAACAATTCATCAATCAACACATACTAGTCTCTACGTATTATCATTATCTTTATTCATGATAATACTTGACTAGGGACATCTTTAAGAATAATACAATATTATTCTAAGGACATTAACATATATATTAATTCATATTGCACAGTTAAAAGAATAATAATATATAATAATGAATTGTCATTCATAAAATCATATTACATTGTATGTCATAAACAATCATCTAATGATATGTCTTAGGGCATATCCCAACACCTTGCACACGGCATTTGCTTCTAACCATATTTCATTTCTTTGATCTATGCAGAAACTTCCTTTTTTCTTCAACGTCTTTGCTCGAAAATTCCCACAGACGGTGCCAATGATGTAATCTTAAATTCTCTGTTCAGATACTGCTTTTCGATACTTGCAGGGGATTTTACCCGAGAAAGCTAATATATATATATATATATATATATATATATATATATATATAATGTTAGATTAACCAAAATTTTCATGCCGATATTCTAAGGGATTTGTAATTCTTAAACCTTAGCCAAAATATATGTATCTTCAACATGTGGCTTTGTTGGGAGTTGTGTACCGAACAATTTTTTTGTACGATCGTTGATGGAGATGCAGTCATCTACCGTCTATAGGGGTGCTAATCGGTCCGGGTCAATTTGGACCCGGCCCGAACCTATTCGATTAGCCCGGTTCGGAACCGCCCCGGAACCGGTAAAAAACCGGTTCGGGGTGGTTCCATGCCTTCAAACCGATAACCGGAACCGGTATGTTTCGTAAAGAAAAAAATTAAAACAAATGTTAGCAATGCAATGGCTATAAAGTCGTCGCCTTGCTGAACGTTTGGCAACGACTCTTTAGCCGTTGCCAAACGTTCACATTTTATTTTAATTTTAAAAAAAAATATTATAAATAGGTGTGTTGTGCTTAGTAAATCCTCACAATTCATTCTTGCAAAGTTGTATTCTTCAATCTCATATTTTTCTCTCCATTGTGATATCTACATTTTATTTATATAATAATAGCATCTTCATCTAGCAGCGGCGCTGGTCGTAGCTGAGTTCGCAGTCGGGTCTTCTCCCGGGTCGTCTATCACTTATTTCATCTTCGGCAATGAATTTGTTTGTGCCAATTCCTGAGTTAAATGAAAGTTAAGATTTTTTTGTTGACCTCAATGTTGATGGTTCATCTACGAACGTCAAACCGCAACAACCCGAACAACCTGCCGAACCTCCTGCTGCCCAAGCTCAAGAGAGACAACAAGTGGAGTCATCCGGAGCTAATGAATCTCTTGCAATATGTAAATTATGTAAGATACAATATTTATATAAAGCTGGTGGTTCCAGTGGAGGCACCGGAACATTTAAAAACACTTAGTAAAAAAATTTGATGAGATAACATTACAACCATTAGGTAGAGAAGCAACACAAGCACAAATTAATGTTATCACTGGCACGAATTTTATTTTAACTGCTGAAATTAATCGTAGGTCACTTGTTATATATGTGATTAGATGTGGATTACCTTTTATACAAGGTGAACATGCTAGTTTTATTGAATTTGCTTCGTCTATACAACCGATGTTTAAACATATTTATAGGCACACACTAAAAAGAAATTGTATCGACGTATTTATTGAATATAGAAATACATTGTTTGAACATCTTTCTAGTTTGCCTTGTAGGGTTAGCTTAACAACCGACAATTGGACAAATGTAAATTCGGATTCATATCTTGTTGTCACTTGTCATTGGATTGATGATAATTGGTGTATGCAAAAACGGATTTTGTCTTTAGGTGAGTTAGATTGTGCACATACTGGGTATGTAATTGCTAAATATATATTCACTTGTAGACATTCAGGATAAGGTGTTTTCGATCACATTATACAACGCTGCGAATAACAATGATGCGATGGGTGATTTAGAGACCTATCTGAAACCAATGCTTGATGGTGTTTTTTTTTCATGTTAATTTGCATGTCATGTTATTAATTTGGCTATTAAAGTTGGTTATGAGGACAATCACTCAACATATATTGAGAAAATGAAATACTGTGCTAAATAGTTACGCACGAGCCGTGTTAAGCATGATTAAAAACAATTATGTTTATCTAATGGTTTAAAGCATCTTATTTTTTCATCACTAATAGAAACTATGTGGAATTCGTTGTACAGTATGTTGAATGCAATGTTACCTTACAAAGATATTTTAACTCCATTTTATAAATCATATCAAATGCCTGATAGCGATGAAAGTATTTATCTGACTGATGAGGATTGGGAATTTGTTGAAAATTGTGTATCGTTGTTAGGTACTTTCAAATAAGCGACGGAACGCTTCTCCGGTGTTACTTATCCAACTTTCGTTTATTTTCTTCCTTTAGTATTTAACATGTTTGATGAGTTTATAGAATTTAGAGATGACTATGACTTGCATTCTTTTATTAGTGCAATCGAAACTAAATTTATAAAGTATTGGGAACAAATCTCACACGTGCAATGTGATGCCCGGGAATTAATGGTGTTAATCCCGGAGTGGTAATAATCATTAATGGATTTTAATTGTGGCAATTATGAATTAATTACGGTTTTGGGACTCCCGGGAATTTTAAATCCGGTATTTGGAGTCGTTGGATCCGAGAGATGAGATTGTATTCTCATCGTTGTGATAACCTTGGAATTTGGTTTTTGGTGGAATCTGGGGTCCGGAGTACTTTGTACTGGGGCTGGTGATGGAATTTGAGTTGGAGATATAATTATTGAAAACAGATGATTTTTAATGAATCATTATGTAGTTATGGAGGTATTGGTATTTTGGAGCCTTTGTGCTATATATACCAAATGGATTCGGTATTCCGTCATTATATGGAATCTCTCCTCCCTCTCCTCTCCCTCACGCCTCTCTCTCACCCCAAACCCTTCCCTTCTTTCCTCTTGGAAACAAATCGACGGGGGCTCGTCTTGGGAGCCCGATTTCTTGAAGAAAGGCTGGTAATCTTCTTCTCCTCACCTTTAGCTTCGATTTGATTATAGTTTTGTGCTAAATGGTTGAGTTTTGGGTTGGATTTGAGATTTGGTGGTTTTGGTTAAAAATCAAAAATGTTGTTTTTAGAGTTTTTATTGAGTTTATTTGGTGTATTGGAGGTGTTGAGGAAGTTAGGGGTGTTGGTTTTGAGTTTGGGTGTCAAAAACACCATGGAAGCTCGAGTTTTTTGGAAAATCGTAGGTCGTGATTGATCGCCGAGGAACGCCGATCGATCGCGACGAGCAGCTGGAAATTTGTGGGAGTAAACAGTGCGGCGATCGATCGTGACCTCTTGGCGATTGATCAAGACGTGTTTGGCGAATGATCGCCAAGACATGGCGATCGATAGCGAGCTGGTTCTGCCCGGCAAGAAGGAACGACGAACGATCGCGCGTAAATGGTGATCGATCGCGGCTTGCTGAATAGTGTTTTTTTTTTCACTATTAATTTTAAAAACTTGGAATTTTGGACTTGGGGTTTAAATAGCCGGTTTTCGGGGCATTGTCTACATTCCAATGAGAATGCTATACTTTTAAAATTGATTGGTTGGAACCAAAGTTTTATAAAACAGAATTCTCGATTGAGTTTTTGGCTATCATTTAAACTTATAAAATGGAATATTTTGGGTATTATGCATGCTTAACACAGGGTTTTTTAAAATGGTAAATCGTCATGAAGTGACGATAAGTTTGGGGGTTATGAACGTGCTTGGGCACGTGGTTGCACGCTTGTGTTTAATTGTGAGTTATTTATGTGGTAGCACATAATTCATCGGGTCGTGGGACTCAGGCGAGGTCGAACTCGAACTACGAATTATAAGGTACGTATAATGTACGAGCATAGCCTGTTACAATATTGCAACTGTGAAATGCAGGGTATGTGGTATTTACAATAAATGGGTATTGAAATGCATGGTATGTGGTATCTACAATAAATGGATATTGAAATGCATGGTATAGGGTACTTTCTATAAATGGATAATGAAATGCATGGTATATGGTAATTAGGATAAAGGGACATACATTGGGAATCATATGGTGCCGATGATTGGGATGTTGTCGCCGTTGAGCGACCATCGGTTATGACGCCGCTATTGTTGAGCGTGCATGGGGTTAAAATGCCGCTATTGTGGAGCGAGCTATGAAATAGAAATATGGAATCATTGGCTAGATACATGTGATATCTGTAGTACTCTATTTGGTGATTTAATCATATTTGGTTATGGAACTGGTATAGCAGGGATGGTTTTAGTTGATCAATGAGATGATCAACTGGCTTTTGAGAATTTAATGGTTTGGTTATTTTGAGAACATGGACAATACATGGGATCCCAGATGAGGATGATACCATCCAGGGAGTATCATTTAAATTCATGGCATTTACATTCTGTTAATTATGAACTGTAATATTATGATTATTGGATTGGTGGTATTGGCATGCTCACCCCGTGTGGGGGCTGTCTCTGTTGGGGCATGTGATACAGGTGCAGCGGTAGCTTTGGAGATGAGCTCGGGCTGTCGATTTGAGGTATTTCTAGGATTGAGGTACCATAACCAGGTTGAATAAATACGTAGCTCCAGAGTTGAGATTGAGCGGTGCAAGGGAGGTGCTTCCAGGATCGAAGTACCAATAACAATTCGGTAGAGTATCTTATACATTAGATACACGTTTATTCATTGGGTGTTCTCATGTGAGTACGTTTTTACGTGTATATGGAATGTATAAATGGGCAATGGCTTTTCTCTCTTCATTTATTGTTTGCATGCAATTAAATACGGAATTGCTAAATGAACTGAGAGCATGATAGTGTATTATGAGGGTTCATGCTATGTAAGTGATCTTGGTTGGGGAATTTGAATATTATGTGGATCAAATGCAAGAAATTTACTGGATAGTATATGATGTTATACTTGCATATGGATTTTCCCCCATGATAATATGATTGTATGCACTAATGTTATGGATTAATACACTAATAACGGGTTAAGGGCACGGCGGTCCTTACATTAGTGGTATCAGAGCAGTGGTTTGCTCTTTGGGGATGTTGAGGGCCTATGAATATGTTGATAGAAATGGGAAGCACGTACTTATGCATGGTGGTAGTTAGTGTTGTGTGACACAACTATATTGCTTATGTGCGTTTATGATATGTGTTCATATTTGGAATATGTTGTTAGTAATAACGGTTAAGGGCACGTGGGTCCTTACATGCACTGCATCGCAACATTACTAGATCATAGTCAATGTTTATCTTCATTTGAGATATTTTTTGAATATTATGCTAAATTATTGGGGAAGGTTGTTGACGATCAAAAGACATCTACAATGCAATCTCTCCAAAATATGTTTCAATTGTATTATAATCAAAGGGCAAGTGAATCATCGCAACAAATGGGCTGTTGAAGAACAACCCCAAGCTCAATCTAAAGGTGGTGGCATCAATTTTCTTAGGATGCTGGGCAGGAAAAAACTTAAGAGAAAATGACATTCTACTAGCACGTCGACTGAGTTGCAGATTTATCTGAATTATCAATTTCTAACGGAAGACAACTTCGACGTCTTACAATTGTGGAAGACAAATTCAGCACAATTCCCTATCTTAGCCAAAATGGCTAGAGACGTGTATGCGGTGCAAGCTTCAAGCATCGGTTCTGAATCGGCATTCGCAACATGTGGCCGAATTATCTAAGAATACATAAGTAGTCTATCTGATGATTTGTTATGCATGCTCACATTACTTAAAGATTGGTTTGAAGCAGAATGTAAGAATATAATAGATGGGGCGATTGACGAATTCGTAAATCATTATGACGAGAAAGAATAAGATAACGCCAAAACAATACTTATCAATTATGAAGAGTGTTAAATAGTGTTAGTTTCGGATTTCAAAGATGACAAAACGGATCAGAACGGATCAATGAAAAACAGATCAGACCGATCAAAGCCGTTAAACCATGACAAAAGCAGATCAGGCTAATATGGTCTATCGCAAAAATCAGAACGGATCGATGAACATCAGCCTGGCCAGAGCGAAGCACGAGATCAGCTCAATAATAATCAGATCAATGCAGACAAGGTTGAATAAGCGCCGTTCTTCAGTACGAATCATTAACGGCTATTTATTGAAGCATTTAATGATGCAATTAATGGTGAAAAAGACCAAGGACTGAACCTTAAAAGGTAATAAGACAAAGAAGAGCTCACCTGACAGTCGCCGAAAGCATAGACCAGAATGGCAAGTGCCTAAAAGAATAAGACTGAAGTTTATTCAGAGACTGAGCAGAGTCAATAGTTGCACAGAAAAGGAAATAATGTCATTGGTACAATCAACTATATAAGGATGCAACTAAAGAGCTCAAAGAGACTGACTGATCGATCAAGAAACGAAAAGAAAAGAAAAACAGCACAAGCCTACAACTTCAGATATTCTTGAGCAGAACCACTTTCAGAAGATATTCATTTTATCAGTCTGCTCAAAAGTTTTCATAAGCACAGCATATTGTAATATTTGATCATCATAGGATCATTGTGTGCATAGACAAGATCAGTCTGTCTTGTGTATTCTTTACTAAGATAGAGAAGTGAGAATCAATTATAACTGTCAGACAGTGTGTGTCTGAACAGATCGAGAGACTAGGAGTTTCAGTCTGGTGGTGAGGTAAATCCAGCTGAATCGGGTTTGTACAATAGGATTGTATAAATCAAAGTCTTCTAGTGGAATCCTTCCTTAATTGGAAGAAGGGGAGACGTAGAAGGATTACACCACCTTCGAACTTCCAGAAACACATTCTGTCTTTCATCATTCTGCACTACGTTAAGCCATCGAGCCGTTCTTACTAGTCTAGAACAGACCGTTTCGCACTAAAATATTCAGTGGTCTGTTCTGCAGAAAAGTTGATTAAGAAATAGATTTCTTTCACTAACCCGAGAGAAATCAAAAAGGATTAATTTTATAGGAGTGTTCATTCACCCCCCCCCCCCCCCTAAACACTCCGGACCGATCCTAACAAGTGGTATCAGAGCAGGTCGTCTTAATCATCAAAGATACTTGGACTGATGGCATCATTCAACAAGATTCCTATGTTCTCAAAAGAAGACTATGATGATTGGAGAATCGGAATGCAAGTTCATCTGGCCGCACAGGATGACGACATGTGGTTCGTCATCACTGATGGACCAATGAAAATTCTGAAAGTCAATACAGCAGCCGCCATTACTGGTGGTGAACCCCAAATGGTCGAGAAAGACAGATCCCTCTGGACGAATGAAGAAAGAAAGAAAGCAAATCTAGACAACATAGCCAAAGACATCTTGTTCAAGACGTTGGACAAGAATATGTTAAGTAAAATCAAAATGTGCTCAACTGCTAAAGAAATTTGGGAGAAGATAGCACAGCTATGTGAAGGGAACGACCATACTAAGGAAAACAAGCTGACTGTTGCTCTACAAAAAATTGAGAGCATAAAAATGAAGATTGGAGAAACTCTAAACGAGTTTGATGAAAGAGTCACTGGTATTATCAATGAACTAAATGGTCTGGGCAAGGAATACTCTAACAGAGAGATTGCTCTGAAAGTAATGAGAGCATTGCCAAAAGAATGGGATGTCAAGACTATTGCAATGAGGGAGTCTAAAGATCTGAACAAAGTTGAACTTCATGATCTGTTCGCAGATCTTAAGGCGTATGAGTTCGAACTGATCACCAGAGGTGAAGCGGAGCCTTTCATCTCTCAACCAAACAAAGCACTGGCAGCCATTCCAGACCAGACCACCCCCTCAACAGACCGATCTATCGAACAGATAAGTAATGATGCTATGTCATTATTTATCAAGAAATTTGGTAAATTCATGTCTAAAAACAAACTGAATTTTAAACCTTCTCATCACTATAAATCGAGAAAAGACGATGATGTTAATGATCAGACTTGCTACAATTGTGGTAAGACCGGACACTTTATTGCAGACTGCACCAGACCGAAGAAAGATGAACGAAAAGAGAGGCATCGTGATGACAAGAAAAAGAAGCACTACAAATATCATAAAAATCATCATGGGAAGTCCCAAAAGGTTCTGGTAGCAGAGGAAGGTAACGGCAAGTGGGCTCAGACTGACTCAGAATCAGAAAGCTCCGAATATTCATCCAGCGAAAGCGAAGAGGATATTCAATGTCTAATGGCAGACGAAGAAATTAGTCAAACAGACGAGGTATTCGATCTTGACTCAAATGAATTCACACGTGAAGAGCTTATGTCCGCACTGCAAGACATGGCTAATGATTATAGAATATTAGCTGAATCATTTGAGAAAACTAAAGCTAAAGCCAATGATCAAATAGATAAGCATATCAAACCAAGCTGCTCCGAGCTAGGTGAATGCAATAATCTAAAGATCGAGCTGAATAAGCTAAAAATCTCTTACGATCAGCTCCATGAAGAAAACAAGAGAATTAGCACACAAAATGCTAAGCTTTCTCATATTTTCAAAACATGGATAAAATCAAGAGCATCACTGGAAGAATTGCAAGAGGTACAAAGAAATGTTGGTGACATCACCGGCATAGGCTTTGATATCAATGACTGCACCAAAGATGAATCTGAATTGTTGTTGCTGGTAAAGAACAAAATCAAACAGATGACATTTGTTAGATCCAGCACAGTATATGGAAGCCAAGTTCCTACAATTCAAACGGGAGTCTCCTTCGGGATCAAGGTTTGAGAAAAGGAATTGGATACGTTGACCAAGCCAAAGAAAAGGCACCAGCAAGCTTTGTGTCTATCAGACCAAACCCAAGGGTGCAAGATCTAAGGCAAGGAAGACCATCCAACTACTATAACTCAAAACCAGTTCAACAAAGATATAGATTACCTTATAAGAATCAAAGGCTTCCATATCGCATACATCATCACACACAATATCGAAACAGATCAGCTCACATCACACCAGACACACACAAGCC
The DNA here is from genome assembly GCA_907163345.1 of Haberlea rhodopensis. Taxonomy (NCBI): domain Eukaryota; kingdom Viridiplantae; phylum Streptophyta; class Magnoliopsida; order Lamiales; family Gesneriaceae; genus Haberlea; species Haberlea rhodopensis. The sequence continues at coordinate 23,883 of CAJQUN010001158.1, read as the reverse complement.
ATTAAAGCTGATTCAGGTGTGGGTTCCCAAAGGGCTAATCCGTTCTGGACCCAAGTAGGATTGGGTACCAACAATAATTATGCTTGATGACAGGTACCGAAGAAACTAGTGTCAGACTGGTACTTAGACAGTGGGTGTTCTCGACACATGACAGGAAACGTCGAGCTGCTGTCTGAAGTCACAGAATGTACTGGACCAAAGATTATCTTCGGGGATAATTCAAAGGGTAAGACCGTGGGCAAGGGTAAGATTGTCCATGGTAACATTGCTATCAATAATGTGCTATTAGTTGAAAATCTATGCTATAATCTGATTAGTATAAGTCAACTATGTGATAATGGTTATGCTGTAGAATTTCACAAACACACATGCACTATCAAATCATTAGACGATATGACCATGCTCGTAGGAATAAAAAATGGAAACACATATATGATTAACTGGAATTCTGTTCAACCTGATAATCCTACTTGTTTCATCGCGAATAATGATAATAAACACTGGCTATGGCATAAACGCTTGAATCATCTCAACTTTAAAACTATCTCTAGCCTGTGTAAACATGATTTAGTTGTCGGTCTGCCCAAGATCGATTTTGCCAAGGATAAGATCTGTGAAGCTTGCCAAATGGGCAAACAGATCAGATCATCCTTCAAAAACAAGAATGCCAAATCCTCCTCACGCTGCTTAGAACTATTACATATGGACTTGTTTGGTCCCATACCAATAACAAGTTTAGGGGGAATGCGGTATACTCTTGTTGTTATTGATGATTACTCATGTTTTACATGGACTATATTTTTGAGCAGTAAAGATCAGACCGGTCCGAAGTTGATCAAGCTGCTGAAACGCACTCAGAATGAGAAATCATCAAGCATAGATAGGATTCGAAGTGACAAAGGCACTGAATTTTCAAATCAGAATCTTGAATCCTTTCTAGAAGATCATGGAATTAAGCATGAATTCTCAGCTGCTCGAACTCCTCAACAAAATGGAGTTGCAGAACGAAGGAACAGAACGCTTAAGGAGGCAGCAAGGACAATGCTTGCAGATTCTGGTTTTTCCCAAAAGTTCTGGGCAGAAGTTGTAAATACTGCATACTACACTCAAAATCGATCCATGATTAATAAGAAGTTAAATCTAACTCCATATGAAGTATGGACAGGTAACAGACCGTCTATCTCCCATCTTCATGTATTTGGTTGCAAATGTTTCGTTCACAATAATGGTAAGAATCACCTTATAGCATTCGAAGCTAAGTCAGTGTTGGGGTTCAACAATTGCCTCTACTTTGTGATCGGTCGAACACGTGGCGCTTGTGCCAGTGTATGGTTGAAAAGATTGATGTTGCGCCATTACCATTAACTATAGTTATTGGTAAAGCGGTAAGCGCTCGATCCTACAATTGGTATCAGAGCCAAGGTCGCGTGTTCGATTCCGATGCGTTGCAGAGAGTGCAATTATTGGGGGAGGGATTGTTGGGGTTCAACAATTGCCTCTGCTTTGTGATCGGTTGAACACGTGGCGCTTGTGCCAGTGTATGGTTGAAAAGATTGATGTTGCACCATTACCCTTAACTATAGTTATTGGTAAAGCGGTAAGCGCTCGATCCTACAATAGTCAGATAATGGAATATTCTTAGGATATTCATCCAATAGTAAAGCATTTCGCATCTTCAATAATCGAACCTTGACTGTAGAAGAATCAATAGTGTTTGATGAATCCTTGTGTATTGAGGATAACAAGGAATTAATTCAAAATCAGATGAAAAATATCCATCTCGAAGCTAACAGTGATGATGAGATTGTAGCTAACAGGTCAAGAGATAATCCACCGGAACCTGAAGTACCAGATAGACCGGATCAAGGCACTGAAGTTCTTTCAGATCGAGCCGATCCGGAAGTTCTGAATTCTAATATTAAAGCAGATGCTGGCAATGTTGCTACTACTAATCCGTCTGGACCAGATAATCCAGAATCAAGCTATCGATGGACAAAGAGACATCCACCTGATCTAGTAATTGGAAATCCTTCTGCACCCATAAGAACCAGAGGACAGATGATGGATGAATTCACTCATGCCGCTTTCATATCTAATCTGGAACCCAAACAGGTTGATGAAGCTTTGACTGATTACAACTGGATAAAAGCCATGCAAGAAAAGCTTAATCAATTTGAACAAAATCAAGTCTGGAGTCTAACCCCCAGGCCAAGTGGTTTGCCTGTTATTGGAACCAGATGGGTTTTCAGAAACAAGCTAGACGCAGATGGAGTGGTGGTTAGAAACAAGGCCAGACTGGTGGCTCAAGGCTTCCGACAAGAAGAAGGAATTGACTTCGATGAATCTTTTGCACCAGTCGCCAGACTTGAAGCAATCCAAATATTTCTTGCATTTGCTACTTTTAAAGACTTCAAAGTATATCAAATGGGCGTAAAGAGTGCTTTTCTAAATGGTAAGCTTCAGGAGGAAGTCTACATTGAGCAACCTCCTCGATTTCAGAACCACTCATTTCCATATCACGTATATCTACTGAATAAGGTAGTATATGGACTGAAACAAGCTCCAAGAGCATGGTATGATACTCTGTCTCAACTTCTTCTGAACCACGATTTTAAGATTGGCTCAGTGGATAAAATTTTATTTAAATTTATTAAGGGGGAACACACATTATTAGTTCAAATTTATATTGACGATATTATTTTTGGGTCAACTAACCCCAAACTATGCGAGAAATTCTCTAAGTTAATGCAGGGACAATTTGAAATGAGTATGATGGGAGAACTATCATTTTTCTTGGGTTTCCAAGTCAAACAGCTCAGCAATGGTATCTTTATCAATCAGACCAAGTATACCAAAGAGCTTCTCAAAAGATTCGGAATGGAGACTTGTTCAACTGCGTCAACTCCAATGAGTCCTTCAATTAAGCTAGATAAAGATGAAGGGGGAACAGCAGTTGAAGTAACCATGTATCGAGGTTTGATCGGATCGCTATTGTATCTTACAGCGAGCCGGCCTGATATTACATTTTCAGTATGCATGTGCGCTAGATTTCAGTCTGATCCGAAGCAATCTGACTTTATTGTTGCTAAGCGCATTCTTAAATTCCTAAATGGATCTCAGAACGTTGGTCTTTGGTATTCCAAAGATTCAAATTTCAGTTTAGTTGGATATTCAGACGCAGGCTATGCTGGGTGTAAGATTGATCGCAAGAGCACCAGTGGCACCTGTCAATTTCTAGGTGAAAGATTGATCTCATGGTTTAGCAAGAAGCAAACATCAATTGCCACATCTACAGCTGAGGCGGAATATCATGCTGCTGGAAGTTGTTGAGCTCAAATGCTCTGGATTCAACATCAACTCAAAGACTATGGCATTCAAGCTGTTGTGTCTCCGATATTTTGTGACAACACCAGTGCCATTGCTATAACGTATAATCCAGTTTTGCACTCTCGAACAAAGCATATTGATATCAGACATCATTTTATTCGATATCACGTTGGCAAAAAGGAAATTCGGATCAAACATATTTCAACAGACCAGCAAGCAACAGATATCTTCACCAAACCACTCCCTGAGGCTAAGTTTAATTATTTTCGTCAAATTCTTGGTTTAATAGACTTATCTTGATAATTTAGAGGTATCTTTCTTTTTTGCTTTAAAGATTGTATACTGGTACAGATCTATAATACAACGATCAGAAAGACACAGACCAGTCCGAACTTTCAGACTGATCTCTGTCAAATCTGATATTATCCCATGATCTGTCTGGTCAACCAGTCTTTAATATAGTAATTGTTTAAAACAGCCCGGACTGATCAAATTTTAACCGCCTTATCTCTCTCTCATCCTGTCCGTTTATTTTGAATTACTTAAATATCAGTCATCGAGATACATACACGTGTCCTCTTTCTCCTATTTAGCGGGCTGAACATATCACTTTCATTTCACTTTTTACGAATTACTGCTGTCTGTTTCTAACTTTCAAACATTTCCAATTTCTCCGCATTCTTCATTACATATTCAAATGGCCACTATCACTCACAACTCTCTATCTGTTGAGTTTAATGAAATCTACAGGGCTAAAGATCCAGAAATGGTTTCCATGTTCAAATCCTTAGAATCTTCTGGATTAAGGAACTTTCTGGAATGCGGGACGGTGGTTTACGAGTCGGAGATTCGAGAGTTGTTCGTCAATGCTGTGTCTCAGAAGACGTTCATCTCCACCTCCATCAAGGGCAAATCTTTTGATATTTCTCAATCGACGCTGTCAAAGACCTTTGGTCTTCCCAACACCGGACTGACTGAGTTTGGCCACATCCCTCAGGCCATTATCACCAATCTTCAGGGGAAAGTCTCTATTTTTGGCCATAGACTGCAGCCATCCTTCAAGAAGAAGGAAATGTTGTTTCATTTTCAAGTTCTTTGTGAGATTGTTGGCAAGCCACTATTGGGAAAAGCCGGAAGCTATGACGTCGTCACTGTCGAAAAATTCCAAGCCATAGCTGCTATTCACTCCAGACAGAAGATGAACTGGTCCGCGATTTTGTTTGGAGTTCTGCTGAAAACAGTCATTGCCTCCAAACAGGCTGTCTGGTTTGCTGTTACTCTCAGCAAGTTATTGGAGACACTGGGCATTGAGCTGGGGAAGCCGTCTGCTCTCAGTCCCTTCAAGATCATCAACCCCAAGGGTCTGGCACTACTTAAGTCCAAAAGTGCTCCACCCACTCCCTCTGATCTGGTAACTGTTAAGATTGAACGGGGACAAGAACAGGCTGTTGCTCGACAATGTAGAGTCAAGCGCAAACTGACAATCCAGACTGACTCAGAGGAAACCCAGTCTACCTCTGCTCCTTCATCTCCAGCCAAGCCTCCTCCAAAGAAGCCAAGAAACCAGATCAACAAGCCCATATCAACCATCAACATCAAAACCTTACCTATCCTACCCTCAACAAAAGCCACCCCTGCAACCCAAACTCCAACTCAACCTTCAACAATTCCATCCACTGTACCCAAAGTCACCATCCGAGTCCCTTCTGCCATCCCTGTGGTCAAGGGTATTGTTATCAAAGAATTGGGGGACTACACCCAATCAGGGATCAAGACCTCGTCTACCATCGGCACAGGCAAAGGCAAGGAAGTTCTAGCTGAGCCCCTCTCTTCTAAACCCAAGTCAGCCGATCAGACTGCAATCGACATCGCCGTGATGTTGAAGAGAAAGTAAAACAGCTCACTGTGGTATTTGATGAATGGGTTGCATACAGAACGGTCAACCACTTTGATCTGTTCTTCGGCAAGCTGAAGAGACTCCACAAGATGGAACAAGAATTCCTTAAAGGGACAGAAACTAATGATGTGCGGATTGCGGTACATCGTAAAGATTTGTTCCAGGCTAACTACAGGCTCAGACTGGCAAATCTACTATTTGCAGCCAAAAAGACGAATTTCGATGCCAACAATCCGACTGCCAAAGATGATGGAGCTGTCATTGCTCAGATGGAGATGGATATCCATGCTCTTCACTTGGCTGTTCATTTTCAACGACAGAAGCTTAACATATCCACTCCAGTTTCCAGCCCGGATCACCCATCCGCGAGCAAGACTTTGGCCGAACCATTCATTGAGCCAATTCTTTCTGGTACCGCGGAGCAGCCACTGACTAATGATCCATCTGCAGCAGAGACTGAAGCCATGGATGTCCTGATGGACTCTCCAACAACTTCCATCCCTCTGACATCCTCAGTCTCCCACATTCAGCACAGTCCAACCGCCGAACATACGACAGTTGTCTCACCAGATTTCGTCGATCCGGATCTGGTGGTGTCAACAGTTGTTGCAGCTTTACAGGTTGAGGAGCCTACCAGACCTATCACTCCTCCAGATCAGTCTGTTGAAGATTTGGCATTTTTGGAAGACTTCTCTTCGGACTTGGTTACTTTGATCCAGTCCGAAACACGCCAATCTGCCTTTTCCACAACCGTACCAGTTGAAGCAGCAGTTGATCTACCTGAGTCACCTTCTGATCACTCTTCGGACCATTTATCTGTTGGAGCCCCATCTCTGGCCAAGTCACTTCAACTCCTTTCTGATAACTTTCTATCTCTCTCTCAACGAGTCATAGAAGTTCATCAGAGTCAAATGTCTACATTCTTGGATTTTGAATCCTTCAAAGAAAAGATGACGGCTAACATAAGCGGCATTCAGCGTGGACTGAATGATCTGTTCTCTCAGCAAGCTTCATATAAAAACAGCCTGAGAAAATAACAGATCGAGCTGGCCACTGAAGTTCGGGCTTCCGTCGCCAAGTCCATTATTGCTCAGGACACTCGTCTGGATGCTATCAGCGCTCAGCTCGCGCAGATCGTCGATTTTCTTCAGGAGATTGCTGCTGACAAAAAGGGGGAAAAGATAAAAGATTTCAAGCCAGCTCAGTCTTCAGTGAAGAAATAGATGTCTATATAAGTCAGACATGTCTGTAAATGTATATCATACTTTTATTCAATAAAAATCAGAGTTCTTATCTAAGTCTTAGTTCATTTATTTTGAACAAATTGGCTTAATCGATCCGAACTACAACTTAACTATGTTCATTTATTTTGAACAAGAAAAATTAATTGATCCGTAAGTATACGCTTCAGAACTTTTAAACGACTGAATAAGAAGACATAGAAGCTAGGTTTTGTCATCATCAAAAAGGGGGAATTTGTTAGTTCCGGATTTCAAAGATGACAAAACGGATCAGAACGGATGAATGAAAAACAGATCAGACCGATCAAAGCCGTTAAACCATGACAAAAGCAGATCAGGCTAATATGGTCTATCGCAAAAATCAGAACGGATCGATGAACATCAGCCTGACCAGAGCGAAGCACGAGAACAGCTCAATAATAATCAGATCAGTGCAGACAAGGTTGAATAAGCGTCGTTCTTCAGTCCGAATCATTAACGGCTATTTATTGAAGCATTTAATGATGCAATTAATGGTGAAAAAGACCAAGGACTGAAGATTACCTTAAAAGGTAATAAGACAAAGAAGAGCTCACTTGACAGTCGCCGAAAGCATAGACCAGAATGGCAAGTGCCTAAAAGAATAAGACTGAAGTTTATTCAGAGACTGAGCAGAGTCAATAGTTGCACAGAAAAGGAAATAATGTCGTTGGTACAATCAACTATATAAGGATGCAACTAAAGAGCTCAAAGAGACTGACTGGTCGATCAAGAAACGAAACGAAAAGAAAAACAGCACAAGCCTACAACTTCAGATATTCTTGAGCAGAACCACTTTCAGAAGATATTCATTTTATCAGTCTGCTCAAAAGTTTTCATAAGCACAGCATATTGTAATATTTGATCATCATAGGATCATTGTGTGCATAGACAAGATCAGTCTGTCTTGTGTATTCTTTACTAAGATAGAGAAGTGAGAATCAATTGTAACTGTCAGACAGTGTGTGTCTGAACAGATCGAGAGACTAGGAGTTTCAGTCTGGTAGTGAGGTAAATCCAGCTGAATCGGGTTTGTACAATAGGATTGTATAAATCAAAGTCTTCTAGTGGAATCCTTCCTTAATTGGAAGAATGGGAGACGTAGAAGGATTACACCACCTTCGAACTTCCAGAAACACATTCTGTCTTTCATCATTCTGCACTACGTTATACTCTTTAAGCCATCGAGCCGTTCTTACTAGTCTAGAACAGACCGTTCTGCACTAAAATATTCAGTGGTCTGTTCTGCAGAAAAGTTGATTAAGAAATAGATTTCTTTCACTAACCCGAGAGAAATCAAAAAGGATTAATTTTATAGGAGTGTTCATTCACCCCCCTCTAAACACTCCCGACCGATCCTAACAAATAGTAATATTTTTTTATTTAGATTTTCAATTAACATCTCTTTATATTTATTTGTATGCATTTATATTATGAAATAAAGAAGAAATATATTGAATTTGTGATGAATATTGGGGAAGATTTACAACATCAAAAAAAATAAAAAGAAGTTCAAAAAATTTAAAAAGAGTTTGAAAATAAATAAAAAAATTAAAAAAAAAAACAAAAAAAAACAAAACGAACCGGATCGAATCTATCCGGAACAGGTTGGAACCGAAACCGGATCCGATCCACTTCCTTAATGGACCGGACCGATTCCTTAACGGACCAGACCGATTCCGTGCTTAACGGATCCGAAACTGATAGGTTCTTGACTGGACCTGACCGGTTCGGTCCGTTAAGCACCCTTAACCGTCTAAGACATACAAGTCATGTTCATCGGCACCCACATGGTGTAACCCTTCATGTTCACATGCACTTAGTACAAGACTTTGTGATGCCACTGTATAAGAAAATAAAATTGTGTGTCTGTTAATAATTATAGTTTATGGTCTAATGGTAAATGCTTGATCATGTCAAAGTTTATAAAATATAAGAAATTTTTACATTGCTGTCGGCAGCTGCCCAAAAAAACACTAATGACAATTAGTATTTTTTCGATAAGCTAAAGTTATATATATATATATATATATATATATATATATATATATATATATATATATATATATATATATATATCATTGTAAGGACTAACAGTAATTGAAGTATTAACTAATTAATGTGTCATTGTAAGGACTAACAGTAATTGAAGTATTAATTAATTAATGTGTCATTGCAAGTTTGTCACGCAAAGAACAATCAGTTGATTGCCCTTTTCTTGATTCTATTATTAATTTTTTTTGTTATTAAGATTATATAGAACAACACCCATACATAACTTATACTGCGAGCATTAAAAAAGGGTTCATAAGAAATTATGATGTCCCAAACAAATGCAACACCAAGGGATATCACTAGAAAAATATTCTTGTGATTTTAAGAAGTGCGAATGAAAAACGGTAATTATATGTCGGTTACAAATTAATTAGAACATGTTTTTAGTATTTTCAATTACATGTAGAGATGTAACTTTCGGCCAGGTCGCCGGCTTGGCCCAACCTTACCCGCCAAATAAGAAAGTTGGCCAGTATTTTTTGGGCACGCCAGAAGGTGAGTCTATACTGGCCAACCCGTTTGGGCCACTGGTTTTGGCCTGTTGGCTCGCAGGTTGGTTCTTTTAAAAAAATTGTTATTCCTTTTTTGTTTAGCCTCATTTCATAAACAGGAACTCAATATGACATTGAAGAATCCGATCCACAATATATTTTTCACTTGATCGTGCTTGAAAGTTGCAACATGCATTCCAAAATTGAGTAAATTGATTCTTTAGTCTAGTATTTTTAGTAGCAGCGTTAATGACTAGATAAAACCTGAAGTAATTTCCAATATTCTCCTAGCATCAGTTACATGCTCGGCAAGTTCAGTTGGAATTCATTTCTGAAGTTTTTTTAAAAAAAATTTAATTTTTTTTAATTTTCGACGGTTAGACCAGTCTCAACCCGCGGCCCGTCTCGGGGTTGGGGTTTTCCCAACCCGTCTAGACGGACCATTTGGGCAGTATGTTAGGCGGGCCAGTCTGTTTGGATCGGACTGATCCGTTTTGACAGCTCTAATTACATGCATGAAATAAGTGGTTTTTTATCCATTTACTTAAAATAATCAGAGTAACTAATTTAATGGTGTGATGCTTGATAAAGATATACATAATTATAGATAGTATAGATATATTTAAAAATAAATCTTAAACATGAAGAATATAGTTTGTGTTTCAATTATCTTTCGCCTATTTTTTTTTTTATTAGGCAAATATTTATATCAAATACAGTACAATGCGAAGGGTACTCTTGCCATTAAATTCTTAATCACGTGGTGAAGGAATATATTAGATCAAGCTTAATCCGTAAGCATCATTAAAGTGAGGCCATTAAAGTCTTAATCACGTGGTGAAGGGATTAGATTGGCATTAGGTTGATAAATCACATCGTGTGGAGCACTAAGACAATATCCTTGCCACATTATTTTTCGTGATTTGACTAATCTAATTTATTTTATATTGACATTAAAGTCTTATTATTATTTAATTAATAAAACAAGAGGGCATTAGAAAAAAAAAACTATCTTTGATATATTTAAGTGAACTACCGAAATTAACCTTCAAAATAAAAAAAAAATGTAGAATCATAATAGGTTATATTGTAATTTTCTATCCTTTCAAATTTAATCTCATAACTTTACCTCCACTAACTTTACTATATTTTTTCATAATCTTCCGTAACTTTATTTAGATTAATCCTCCTAATTGACTAAATTTTACTATAATAAAATAATTTTAGTGATTAAATATATTACTTACACGCAAGTGTGTGCTGAAATTGCTACTATATATATGTCTTGGAATATTTATATATCAATTTTTAGAATTGTTTAAACAATTTGTGCTATTCAATGAAATTTCGATTAAAATATATGTATGCATCCCAAATCCATAATCCAAATAGGCAGTTCATTTGAGTCAACCTCCAGACGTGTTGGAAAAACCTCAACCCGACCTAACCCAAGACAGGTTGTGGGTTAAGCATACCAACCTACCAAAAAAATAAATAATTTTATTAGGTTTTAAAGAATTAAAATTATTAATGAAATATTTTTTTATTAATTAATCCAAAATTTATTGTAAATTAATCAATTGATTGATATAGATGAGCCAATTTAACCCAGCCCGTCCCAACTAGGCAACTCAGATGGGCTGGCCCGTTTAGGCACGCTTGTAGAATGGTTGAAAAATGAGGAAATTACACATAGGTACCATTTTTCAAAACATGTTTCAACTAAATCTAGCAAAATATTTGCTTTTCAACTAAATACATCTTGTGAGAATCTTCTTTCAACTAAGTCCATTTTTATAAAACCCTAATCTGATTAGTCATTTAATATTCCTAAAATACCCATAGTTGAATTATCTCTTCATCATCGTGAGAATTGGTGATGGTCGCGTGTTCTGGGAAAGCAGCAATGGTGGTTAGGCGGTATGGAGCAGTGGCGGTGTTGCGGTGGAGGCGGCGACGACTCCTTTTTTCGTTTTGCCAAATATCATTATTCTCCAACCACAGAAAACCGACATTTTGTTTCAATTTTGTTTTCTGTTTTTATGGTATTTTTGGATTTAATTAACATTGAACTTTTATTTCAATTTTGGTACACATTATGTGTTTGTTTAAAATGTCTCTTTGCGTAAACAATTTTTTTTTAGCAAATTTGGAAAAGATAAACAACATATCATCTCATTCCAAAGGTTTTGATTTATTTTTTTTCCATTTTCATTTGTTTATGTACAACATACCAAGTAAAAAATAGATTCTAAAATTCCATTTTCATTTGTTTAAATACTGTTTTCATTTATAAACTTTCAGACATCATGTCACTACATTAGTGGAAGGATCTATAATAACATAAACGATGCGTATATCAAATTCCTGACAATATATTAGTGAGGTAGCACTATCTTATCTTCCCAAATCAAAGTTGAAGAACTAACAAGCTTAAACATGCAAGCAACACATACCGATGCATGTAAATTACATGCACCGCTAGTCTATCGGTGCATGTAATTTACATGCACCGATAGTCTACCGATGCATGTAAATTACATGCACCTGTAGACTCAGCATCTGTAATATATAAAAAAACTTCAAAGTTAAGTCACGCATGTGTAATATTTTATCATTTGAAAATTAATATACTTTTGTTATGAGATTATTCAATAATTTATCATACATTATATACTCATTCATAATAAAAATTTAATTTCTAAAATAATATATTATATCTTTAATTTGTTATAAGATCAACAAGCAAGTAACACATAGCGAACACATAAGGTGCATGTAATTTACATGCACCGCTAGTCTACCGGTGCATGTAATTTACATGCACCGCTAGTCTATTGGTGCATGTAAATTACATGCATCGATAGTCTATCGGTGCATGTAAATTACATGCACCGGTAGACTCAACATTTACATTGGCTCTCAAATTACATATCAAATAAGTATCATACAGTAAGTGTTAAAGACGTTCACAAATAACACTTAAAAATTAAGATACGTATGTGTAATATATTATTGTTTGAAAAATAATATACTTTTTGTTATGAGATTATTCAATAATTTATCGTATAGTATATATTCATCCATAATAAAAATCTAATTTCTAAAATAATATGTTGTATCTTTAATTTGTTATAAGACCAATTGCAAAAATTATAGAATGAAAAATTAATTCACATTTTTATGATTTGATCATTGTTATTTAGGAATTAGATAAAAAATAATAGTATATTAGTACATCACCGCCTACAGGTGCATGTATTTACATGCACCGATAGATTTTAGCAAGTCGGTGCATGTGAATTACATGCACCGCTGAGTCTATTGGTGCATGTAAATTACATGCACCGATAGACTTTTATTATATTTAAGCAAACAAATAGTTATATAATTTTGAATATGAAACATTTTTTCCTCATTAATTTTTTTTTAAATTAATAGCAAACTGACATAGCATGCTCGTGATGTGAAATAACAAACTGAATACGAAAGCAACATCTAATTCTAAAGGTGCATGTAACTTACATGCACCTTTAGACCTATCGGTGCATGTAAATACATGCACCGATAGACTCATGAATTGTTGGTGCATGTAAATTACATGCACCACTTAGTCTATCGGTGCATGTAATTTACATGCACCGATAGACTCATGAGTTGTTGGTGCATGTAATTTACATGCACCAATGGTTTCAATTTCATTACATTCTCAAATTTTCATTCAAACAATTCATCGAACATCTCAAATACATTATAGTTTTGAGTTTTACATTAAAATTCTACAAACAATCATTACAATAAAATTGAAATTCATAATAAATATAAATTTTTCATTCAAACAATTGATCGAATCTCAAATACATTATACTTTTACGTTTTACATTAAAAATCTAGAAACAGTCATTACAAAAAACTTTGAAATATAAAACAAAATCAATCGGTAAATAGACGATAAACAGAAGAATGAGATGATTTGTCTTCTTGCACATCCTTTTTGTTTTCGTTTATTCGCGACCAGTGCGCGCAGCTCCGACGCCATGGGAGGAGCGACAATTTCCGACGATTAGCGTTGGTGGTTGGGACATGTGGCTGGTGTGAGGGTTGAAGATTAGGGTTTTGGATTGAAGGATGTGATTCAAGGAAGATAGAAGGCTATTTTGGTCATTTTAACCAAAAGTGGACCTTGTTGAAAGAATTTTTTTTGGGGTGACTGGGCTGAAAAATCTTTTACCAAATGGTACCGGCCCGAAATTTTCCCTTGAAAAATTCTGACCCAACCCACCTATTTGACTGATCAAGTTTGACCATCTCGACGGGCTTAGCACATTATGACGGGTCTACACTCATTTGAATATAAAAGCCTCAGGTCCATAATGGGTCATCACCTGATTTGGATTGATAGCATGTAGGCTCGAGAACTGGATTGGTGATGCTGTTGAAGACTTTACCAATCACTTGGGCTCCAAAGAGTAAGATACCATTTGGCCCAACAAGCTACTCCTGCTCCAAGGCTTCAAAATCGGGTAAATGGGCTTGGATTGCTAATTTCTGATGTGCTGAATCTATTGTCTCTTATTCAAGTCCATGTTATGGCAATTTATTACCTTTATTTAAGCCCATTTTTTGCCATTTCCTATGTTTTTTCTTTATGTATAGGTTTCTGTTGGCTTCCTTGTACCCTTGTTTTTGTTTGTCATGTGAAACCAAGATTGTTTTAGGATGCTTACTGAAAGAAAATATCACAAGTTCCTGCAATTTTCAGATCAATTGAACCAAATAAACACTAATACGACAAGGAAAATGTATTCGAAACGACGATATAATAATTTCGTATTTATCACTTTACATTCTAGTTTCCTATTTTATTCATCTTTGGCTTTTTGAATCAGTCTTTACCCAATAGTTTGCCTTTGTCAAAAAGAGAGAAGCACCTTCCAGTTTTCTAATATAATCTTGGCTCCTCGTTGGAATTAAAATATTAGTGATTCGCAGCAGTAATTCAACAACTTTGGTTCTTAATAGAAAGAACCTTGAGATAGAAGTGGTGACAGGTTAGGCAGAAAACATCACCTTTTTTCCCACAAAAACTTAGAACTTTAATATCCCAATCTCCATCACATTACTGAACTCAATTTCCTTCTTTTTTTTTTTATTTGAAATATGACTTCTTAATATAGTTTTTAGGGTAAATTTAAAAAATGGTCCCAAAGAATATAGACTTTTCCATTAATAGTCCCAGCTTTTAAGACTAATCAAATATAGTCCCACAATAATTATTTATAATAAACAAACAGTCCTGGATAAATATGTTTTAACAAATTTAGTCCAGTATAAATTATTTTTCAAACTTTGAGACAACTTTTGATTAAAAACAAAAGTTTGGGATTAGAAAACAAAAGTTTGGGAATATTTTTTATTAAAAGTAATCTCCATGAAACTATACATGATTAGCGATAAAATTTTGGGACTGATATTGCTAGATCCATCGGCATAAATTTTGGCCCCAAAAAATGGTGAATCGACATGAATATAATAATAGAAAATTTTACACACAAAACAAGCCTGATCTTGTCGACATAGTGGGTTTGTCTGTATTCTGAGTTTGACGCGTTTTTAAGCTTGAAAAATCAAGCATAAATTCTGATAAAATAAAATTTATTTTTAATGACTGTTGACTTTGACTTTAATCATGTGACCAGACAGTAAATATATTCTTACGTTATTAAAAAAATATTTATGAGGGATAATGGCCGCAATCATCGGTGAGCTTTCAAACTTACAAGAGGGTTTGTAGTCAACCTATTCTGGTTCAGCTCTTCATCAGTCTATCTTCTCCTCTTTTTCACCAACTCTTTTAAAAAAATATTATTTTTCTTTTTCATGCATTGGCATATAGTTCCTGTAACCTATATTTGGGATACACAAATTAAATGGTATAATATATGACAAAAATGCTGTTGACTCAAACTGATGCAGTTTCTAAAGAATACATATAAATTTGATGGTTTTATTTAATTTAGTGTGGAAAAGAGTCAAACATCTTGTTTTTGACTTTGGGTTTGCATCGTAATCGAGGAAATATGTTGTTTAGGGTCTTTATTTGTATATGTTAATTGCAAGAATGGAGCTGAGCCTCTCAGGGAATCTGACCTAATTTTCCATGCATGCACGCAGACAAACATTCAATGTATATGTATGTTTTACAACTTTATGAAATGGTAGTTCGATTTTTCAGGTAAAAAGTGTCGGTCAGAAAATAAAAATAAGAAAAATTTGTTGAATGTTTATCTATAGATACTCTTGAACACCTTGTATCAGACATAGGTCGTTGGTGTTTATCTAAATTAAATACACATTTAATAAGTTTTTACGACATTGAAGTTAATTTTCGAAAGGGGAAATACGTTAAAACATTATAACGTCATGTAGTTTGTATGCATTCATAGTTCAGTCCCTAAAGTTTCAGTGACCCAATTTAGTACTAAAGTTTTAAAAAAAATCTCAATTCAGTTCTCGCTGTTAAATCGCGCGTAAGAAGCAAAGGGAGAGGGATTGCATGGGGAAGTGTATATTGGTGTTTATTCTTTCCATTTTATATATGCTGCTTTGGTGCAACATTGATGTAGTAGAGTAGTGTACCTCCCTATGAGAAATGTAACTTCAGTCATCCCCCTCTCCATCTCCTATGTACGTATAGGCAAACCAAACATGCATGCCCTAAAATTTCTTGTTTGACTAGTTTTATTTGTGGCCACTATTGAAGCAGCACATTGATCTACTTCTATATCAATATGTACATGCCAATAGTACTCATAATATAGATTAGGTTTTTGATATGGTTCAGAGAAATTGATCTTTTGTAGCTAATTACTTGGTCAACGATTGGTTTCTTAAACCACTTGTTTGTCTATGAGCACATTGATTTGTATATGGGTTAGAGTACTCTATTAATAAGTTTGTCTTATCTAAAAAATAGTACTCATAATTTATATTACCCTTTATATATATATATATTAGAAGATACAGGAGTGAATTAAGAAAATCTAACGAAAAATAAATAAAAAGAAGGCGGAATTTATGAAATATTGCTTAGTCTTCATTAGGAACTTGAGTACCGAGTGGATCTTTTTGTTTTTGGGTTTTTTAGAATTTGAAAGTGAGAACTCGTTCCCTTTTCAAACTTGCTCGCATTCGAGTCAAGAGATATACATAGGCACATTCCGAAACTCGACTCAATCTCAAAAATGTATGAATAGTTTTTATAAGGATGATCTAAACAAATCGAGTTCGAATTCGAACTTTAGCTCAATCTAAATTCGAACCAAAAGTAGTTCGATTTTCGAAATTTGAGCCGACTGAAAAAAATTCAAACTATAATATTGAAAATCACTAATGTTTGATTCCATACTTTAGTCTAGAGATGTTTAGGCAAGTATATATAATATTACCTAACCCCTTAGCTAGACGGGGTTTTCATTTATCTATTCCACATATGCCTCCCCTACACAATGATAAAAAAAAAAACAAGGTAATATCAATACTAACAAATGTCAATTATATACCTAATTGAATTACTTTTATTGATTAAATTTGTAATTTATTCCTATGTGTCCAAATTTCATTATGTATTTTGTTAATTTGTCTTTTAAATATTTTGATTGCAATGTATATCTTATTAGGGATGGATTTTCTTGATAATGATTGATATAATGATTTAAGTTTTACAGTTAAGGGGTATCGATGGATTCTCTCTCTAACTTTTATTTTCCATTAATAAAATAAATGGCATCATGACATCTTTATTAAAAAAACGAAGCAAAAAAAAAAAACTGTATATTTATTCACATCTTTGTATAAGCTTCCTTCAATAGATTTTAGCTTAGTCACCTCTCATGTATTATCGTCCTTTTGCTTTCAATAGAATTACTCCTTGTGCAATTGGTTTTGAAAAGAAAAATGGGGCTTTTGTAGTATTATTAATATTGCAAACGTTTAGTATTTGTATGAATTAATTTTGAGTAAATTGCAGAAATGGTCTCTAAAAATAATGTTTTTGCAATAATAGTTGTTGGGAGCGATGTATCCAATAATTCTTCTGTACGCACTTGAACGGATGTGTGACATAAACTATCTAAGGTATAACAAGCATGATCATTGGTACTCACGTGGTGCAACTCCTCATTTTCATTTGTCGCTTAGTACTGGGATTGTAAAAGGAAATAAATATGTGCATCTGCTAATGAGCAAGTTTTTGGCCTAATGATAAGTATTTGATCATAATAATAGTCCAAACTTTTGGGACTAAACAAATATAGTCCAACATAAATTCTTTTTTGCTAAAAAAAAGTTATCTCAAAAATAATTTTTACGAGACTATATTTATTTAGTCCCAAAGTATGAGACTATTATTGTAAAATAATATTATTTAGTGGGGCCATGTTGTACACATTAATTATATTAGACTATTTAATATTTTAAAGACCATACTAAAAGAAAGATATATTTTTTTAGAAAAAGAAGTATTTCAAGAGTCTGCATTCACTCCTGCGATAATGAGGGATAACTTCGAGCATCTTTAAATTTTAAAAAAGGGGAAGTATACATGATCATTCAGGTTCATGTAGAGTTGCCTATAAATAATATTTTTCATGAATATATTTAACAAACTTGAACAATCAGTCTTGTGACTTTTTTGTTTATATTTGAGGAAGGGGTTAACGGGTCTTGAACTTGATATCTATCCCAATTTTGGGACACGTGGTGCCACTCGAGTTAAATGCCCGTGGCTCGATCTTGTCGACTTGATGACCGAAAGTTCTTGATATTCAAATTCTTAATAAATTATGTAATCTCATACAGAAGAACAAAATCTGGCTTGGTATCATTTTTAAAAGCTTAAATATTCAGTGGATTGGAATAAATAGTTGTTGTGTGGAATCTGGGGCCGTTTATCAAAAGACCAATAATTGCTAATACGATTAGTTTAGTAACTGTCATGTAATGGATGACGATTACAAGTTAAGCAAAAGGGGATTTTGTATGTGTATTTATTCAATGTACCAACAAGGGTTTTATATATATCTTACCTAAAGTCGCACTTATTATTGAGATAATTGAATACAATTAGGAATTATCTGTTGTCTCGCCTCTAAAAAAGTTTTATTACAACTTTTGAACTCTAGTTTGAACAATAACGGAATGAACACATATAGAATAGTTGCATTACAATCACACACATTAGTTTGAAATAGATATAGGGAAAACTTCAATCGTCTCCCCTGTGATTTCAATAAAAAAAAATACATAACATGGGAGGTTATTGTAAATGTTTAAACTAGAGGGGTGAAATCCATTATTGTTCAAACTAGAAAGGATCTATTAGTCAGAGCATGTGTTGGTTTGTGTAGGATCGAACGCTTACCGTTTTACCAATAACTATAGTTAAGGGTAATGGCGCACATCAATCTTTTCAAACATACACTTGCACAAACGCCACGTGTTCAACCGGTCACAAAACAAGAGTAATTGTTGAACTCCAACAATCTCTCCCCCAATAATTGCACTCTCTGCAACTCATGGGAATCAAATATGCGACCTTGGCTCTGATACCAATTGTAGGATCGAGCGCTTGCCGCTTTACCAAAAGTTATAGTTAAGAATAATGGCGCAACATCAATCTTTTTAGCCATACACTGGAACAAGCGCCACGTGTTCGACCGATCATAAAGTAGAGACAGTTGTTGAATCCAACAGTTTGTTTGACATATAACCTTGTCACATTTGTTTGTAATATGATCTATTGTCTTCTTTTATTATTATTCTTTTTTACAAATTAGCCTCCACGTTTACAATGAATATATAAATTGAGAATGTCGTGCAAATATATATTCCTAAGAGTATGATAATTTTTTTTAAAAATTGGCATGATTGTATATCAAAAGCTTAATCAAATCAAGCTTTATTCTCTAAATTTCTCCACCACATGTTTGTTGCCACCTGGTCTATTTTCTTAATTGTCACGTAGGGTGTGTAGAAAAGTAAGTAGTCCAAATTATACTAGGCCTAAAAATTTACTAAATAATGGTCCAATTATTATTATTATTATTATTGAGAGAGGAGAGGACTAAGATTATAGATTTCTAGCACCGTTGTAGTTTAATAGGTTGCAAAGTTGATGGTCGGCATGGAGTTATTGGCTGACTTATACATGTCGAAATAGATGCATGCTAAAGGACATCAGCTTCATTAAGGAAGCTCGAGATCATTTGGAAAATAAAAAATAGATGCCTAATTAGACCACAACTTTATTTCTAAGCCTGACATGATTATTCATTCGACTGAATGCTATAACTTAAGGGTACAAAGAAGAAAAAGGAAATTTAAATAAAATGTGGGAATCTTGATTACTTTTTTATAATTATTATTTAGAATGAATGTGATAAGTTGGCTTCTATAGATTTTTGCTTACCTACCTTTAATCAGTTAAATTTTGGTCTTAATGCAATAATTTTTTTTTTAGTCACATTCAGTTGTCATAGTACTGATACGATGATGGGAATATTGTTGATATGACACCAAATATTATTGATATATCCAGTTAATATAGAGAAATCATGTGTAATTAGATTAAATGTGCAAAAAAAAAACAAATTTATTATATTAATATCAATTTTTTACCAATTAGATATGCAAGTCTATATAAGCCAATTTACATAACCAATTTGTTTTTTTCTCCCGAATAAAATTGAGTGTGATATATATATGTGATATATATATATATATATTAGATCCACTATTACAAAATGGTGTTGGAATGCCCGTATGAAATATATATGTAAACATCATGTGTGTGGTCTTTCTTATACAAATGATAACCAATGTTTTGAAAATTGGATCGGACGGCTAATTCAACCGATTTAACCAGTGAATGGGCTTGGTTCGATCGGTTGACCCTCTAAAACCAATCTTCTAAAAAACCTATGGGAAACGGTTAAAAGACCTGCCCAACCAGTGAATCGGTCGAAAGTTAAACGATTGGTTCCTTAATTTTTCTTTCTTTTTTTTAAAATTTTATTTTTTATTTTTTGTTAAAATTATAAATCAAGAACAAAAAATTATTATATATAATTTATTGTTATTAAAATAATTATAAAATTATATTTTATCTATGCCTTTATCAAAAAATCCATATAATTTCATACATGTGTTTCTATATTATATATAAACATGGTTATCACTTCATAATTTTTAAAATATTTTCTTTGGGGCATTGTTCTTTTTGGGAATTGCTTCTTGTTGTTTGAGGTGTTTTTTTTTTTTTTATGTTGGATATTTGGTTTGATCTGATTTTTTTAAGTTTGAAATATTATATGGGTATAATGATATTTTTTTATTGTGAACATCTTGAAATTATCGCAAATACATAGTATATATTTTACAAAAATTAAAATAGATATTATATAATATTGATGTCATCATCAGTTAATCACTCGAAAGATCGAAGTAAGGATGGTTATCTTTATATTAAGGATGGATCTTGTTCCTTCTCGAGCAACCCAAATTAACTTGAGTATGTAGGAAGTTAACAAAGGTCAACTGGTCGGGTAAATGTATTTTTAATTCCACAAAAGCTGAAAATAAATAATTCAAAGTGGGAGGTAATATTTATTATTATCCAAAATTTAATAATATCCCTATACTTTGAACGAGTCAATATATATTACAATAATAAATAAGTTCATTTCCTGTTGATTAGGTAGAATTTTAAAGGGATGCAAATTGCCTTTAATCATACTCTATTTACTGAATTTGGGGTGATTGCCGACAGTGTAATTATAGTTTATTTGACTGCTAGTTAGTTTTTTCTATATATATATATATATATAGATGCCTTTTAATTAACACATTTATATCATTCGAATGTTTGAATATGTATATTTATTTTCCAAATGAAATAATTATTACAATGAAAGAAGTAGAATCATGGCTGAACAAATAAAGTAATAATTAAATTATTGGTTGCTCGATTAATATTATGATAAATATAATATTATAAAGTTACAATTTCTTTTAATTTGGTCGAAACATATGTTGTTAGGTGGGAAATGAAAATCTAAAACCTTTGCAGAAGCATAATTTGAACCAAGATTATAATTCTTATATATATTGTTAAGAATAACTTTTTAAATTTTTAAATTGTTTGAACTACTATTGTCACGGCTGAAACTGAGCATTGTGACCTCGGTATTAATTCCAAATACAATTCAAAATAACAAGCCTCGCGGTACAGATTTCGAAACAAAATCAGTCTATTTATTCAATAAAAATAAATGTCCTCACAACTCGTTCTTATCTGGGGAGTGGAGGTAAGGTGCGAGTGTTTGGAAAAACACTCAGCAAGTTGGGGCCAATCGAATGTGACAAAATATATATACAATATGATTTTCAAAACATGCAACAAAATAAGAACAGAAACGATATGAACATAGAACAGAAAGTGAACTGAATTTGAGGTTCCTTAGAGCCAGAACATATAAGAGGGTCATGTATCATATAGTAAAGTAAGCACAAGAAATCATCTAATTTTCATCTGGTACTGATATCAGTTCTATAGATTTAACCATCATAGAGATAATGTCAGAACATCGGATCACCCACGAATAAAGGGTAGCCTTTCCAGAACAACGGTTAACCACTTATCAAGTCAGAGCAACGGTTATAACCCCACCGCATCAGGGTCAGAAATAGAACTCATAATTCCTAACCAACTGGATTTCGATATTTAAATTGCTTCAAAATTACTTGTTGGATTCAAGAGGTGGCTCTCGTTTGCATATCACTTTGCTCTTTGGGCTCAAGGGGTGGCTCTCATATGTGTAGCACTTTGCCCCGTAGGTTCAAAAGGTGACTCCCACACTACGTAGCACTTTGTCCCGCTGATTCAAGAGGTGGTTCCTACACACGTAGCACTTTACTCCACAAAGTCCTTTCGTTCATATCATATCACATATTGTAGATTTAAAAACATATTCTTTGCATTTTCATGTTCATACGAGACTTTAAAACATATTTTATGATTTCTAAAACGAAGGATAATCGTATATCGATGTCTAGCACACATAATCGTCATTTCATCCATAGGACTCAATCACTCTCGGACTGAAAATCAGCTATTTTTCTCCCTTGATTTGCTCTTTTGATTTCATCAGATTGGGGTCCCGATTTTGATTCAATCTGATCATCTACCATAAATATGGTTGAGACGAAAGTGAAGCCAACATCATTTTATTGTGCCCTTCCGGCTCAATGCATCTGTCATTTTAGTTGCCTTGCCCGGATTGTAATTTATTGTGAGATCATAATCCTTTAAAAGTTCAATCCGTCGTTTCTGCCTTATGTTCAATCTTTCAGAGTAAACAAATATTTGAGACTTTGATGATCCCTGAAGATTTCGCAATTGGCGCCATAGAAATAATGTCTCCAAATTTTCAAAGTGAAACCACCACTGCCAATTCAAGGTCATGTGTCGGATAGTTCTGCTCATGTAGCTTAAGTTATCTTGACGCATGTGCAACCACTCTCACCAGATGTACACCAAACGAATTGAGAATTCTTTTGTGTGAGTTAGGTAAAGGGTACAACTATCGAGGAAAATCCTTCCACAAACTTTCGATACTAGCCAGCTAATCCTAAGAAGTTTCGAAACTCTGTCATGGTCTTTGGCATTGGCCATTCCAAGATTGTCTCTACTTTCTTTGGATCTACGGACACGTCTGCTTCTGATATAATGTGTACCAATAATGCTATATTGTCCAGTCAGAATTCACATTTCTTCTCCCTTTAGGTCTGGAGAGTAAGACAAAGATGCTCCTCGTGTTTTTGTTTGCTCGACAAATATACGAGAATATCATCGATGAACACCACAACGAAGTTATCCAGGAATGATTTGAATACCAGGTTCATCAGATCAATGAATGCGGCTGGAGCATTCGTCAGGCCAAACAACATCACTTTGAACTCGTAATACCCATTTCTGGTTCGGAAGGCAGCCTTTGGAATGTCTTATGCCATAATGTTGAGCTGATGATAGCCAGACATCAAATCGAGCTTAGAAAAGACCACAATCTCATACTCTCGTCTTTATTCTTGACAAACCATATCGGAGCTCCCCATGGAGATACTCTTGTTCTGATATGCTTTATCCAAGAGTTATTGAAGTTATTCCTTAAGCTCTTTCAACTCTGCCGAAGACATTGAGTATGGTGCCTTTGAAATTGGTGTAGCATCTGATACCACATTGATATCAAACTCCACTTTACGATCTGGGACAAATCCTTACAGCTCTGCAGGAAAGATATCCGAAATTCGTATTATATGCGGTACAAACCTGGAAGGCAATGAAGGACGGTGAAGAAGTTTATGAACTTTCATGTCTAGTAAACAATATAATATATATTTATTATTTAAAAATAATAATATTTGACCACAAATGTAAGTTATGTAGACATTCTAGATTATATACATGAATGTCAACCCCATCTATTTTTTTTTTAGATTCACCCATGAGGAGCTTCCACCCTCATATTGGGGCTGGTGCCACTAGAGCCAATGGCTCATGGTGTCAATCCATTTATCAAAAGATTAACCAAAATGGTGACACAATGCATGCATACATACATATTGCATATATATACCTTTCCCTATTTTTCTCCACCAATGACACCATCTATTGTCCAAGTATTTAGTTAATAATTCGCTTGATAATACTAAGAAATTTTTTTTTTTAAATAAATTATGAAACTTCACTTCCAAATATGAAACAATAAATATGAATAGTCAAACATTCGTAAAATAA